>JTDE01021213.1:5104-20347 GCA_014338405.1 Paragonimus skrjabini miyazakii | reverse complement strand
CTATAGGACTGCGACAGCTGCGATCAGTTGTGGGTGATGTTCAATCTGTATAAAAATAATGCTTGATGAGTTGGCGATTTCTGTGATTTCAGCTTGGGAAGAAGTCTTAATCGGAGGGGGGGGGTATCGATTTGAGTTAACAGGACAATTACTGTGTCTCATCTCGGGGTGATGGAGCAACCTGAGCATTACTCACAAGCGAATGTGGCCGAGCGCTTACATATAGGGATTCAGTGGTGCCTCATAAGAAGTCATTGTGATAGTGGTCAACACGGTTGCCTTATGAAAGCGTGGTCGGAGTTGTAATCACGAGCATGGCAAGGATATACACTACTGACGAGTTCTAACAATTGCGGAACTTCAATCTACTGCTTTTCTTCGAAAGGAGGCGACTGGAAGTGTATGTGAGAATACGACAGCTGCTACCAATTTTGGGTGATGTTCAATTTATGTGAAAAACAAAAATCTCTCCCTGCCTAACATATTTAGGCGCCCATGATTACAAGTTCATTAAGAAACGATCCGTGCAGTGATCCATTCTTATCATGTTTCCTTGAAACCATAATTACTCTCACTTCGCAATATGTTTTGCGCGCTGTTGTGGATCCACTAGATGCTTACTTTGACATTGGCCGGTTTCAGTTCGTTCGATGGATTTTACGAGATCTTACAGGGTTATGTGTTGCTACCTCGTGCTTTGATTCGGCTTTATCAGTTGTAATTTTCTGACCGTTATACAGCCTCTTTGTCGCCATGAACGTACGTAGCTTCTGCCGTGGAACCATCTTCGGCGGTCTAATTGGTGATTGCTATGGTTATGTATACGAGGATCGTCCAACGGTGACTGCTGATATTCCTATCAAACTGTTAAATGATACGCAAGCCGGGAGTAAGTGGTTTACGTGTTTCATTTTACATTTGTTTGTCTAGTTATCAAATCCGAGTTGATGTACACCGATGACACCCAAATGGGAATTGCTACGCTTCGTTCACTTCGTGCAAACGGTAAACTGGTCCCCACACATTTGGCTAAAGAGTAAGCTTCTCATCTCCTTATCTTGATATGGTACCATTTTTTGAACAGATATGCAGAGGATTACTTCAAGGATGGCGCACATAGATACTACGGTGGCAGTGTACCGAAGATTTTTGGTGCTCTTAAACAACAAAATTACGAGAGTCCGTATCGGTTCGCTGCAGAGATGTTCAATGGAACCGGATCGTTTGGCAATGGAGGTGCAATGCGCGCAAGTCCTGTGGCGGTCTATGCCCTAACTTCGTCTGACAAGGATTTTGAGGTGAGTTATCGTTTCACTCTACTGATGGCTGAAAACTATTTCAGCTGCTTGGAATTTTGCTCATATAACGCTGGTTCTTTGATCGTTTGTTTACCTCTCATGCCCTTGTTTTTTGTTCAATTCACTTTTTTTGTACTCAATAAGTAGGAGCTGATTGTGGATGTAACACGCCTCACTCACACACATCCCCTGGCCGTGTGTGGGGCCTTGTTACAAGCGTTTGCCGTGCGTCAATTATGGTCCATTGTCTCTCAATCGAATCAGTCTCCCTTATTACCTGACAAGTTTGTGGACAATCTGGTGCAACGTCTGAGCCAAGTGACTTGTTCGTTTGTAGACTGGAAGCAACCGTCATGGTGCCAAGCATTGTCCGCGTACAAAGACCGCATGCAAACCGTGAAAGCTCTGTTGGCAAGGCCGACCGAACCTACTGTTGCAGATGTGGTCAAGTTGTTGGGTATGTGTTTTCTGCAAAGTCCACTCGTACCTGTATGTGTGTACAGAGGTGCTTACAATTATCGTGGCCTCAACTTATACTGAAGTAAACACCAACACAGCATGGAAGACCGCCAACGGTTCAAATTCTGAATTAACGAACCCTCGACCCATTCACTCACACTTCCTTCTGTCTTCTCGCTTACTTTAGTGGGATGTTGAGTTTAAAAAAGTGATTATGTTTTTTTCGAGATAGGTCGAGTGTAACGACATCGATTGACAAGTTTCGGACGATTGGTTCGATTTCTGTCCTCATTCGTAGCTTTTGGCTAGATCTTGGCAGTCTGTTGATCTATCCAGGTCTACGCGTCATCCAACACAATCATATGGTGTCACTTACTGCTACTCAGCTTAGTCTGAAGATACGGTTTCTATTTTTCGGTGTCCTTGTGGTTTGTGCAGTGGGGCTTGGCTACATGCATCGAATTTCAAGTATTGGTCCCCTTGTCAGACAACTACAAGTGGTTGTCGTGTATCAAAAGTATCTTTCATCTGTTTGCTCGTATATATTTATTTTAGTCAAGTATTCGCACTGATCCGATTTGTTAACTTACTTGGTTTTAAGTACAACAGCTTTGAACAGGGTTGCTTATTCGCCTGGGCACAATTTGGTGTTCTTTCCCACCTCCGCTGCTGTCACACCTTCAATCACTCAGAAAACAAAATGCATCTTCATTCAAGAGGCAATGATAACCTGTTCAGATTTGTTCGATTGCAAGCTACTACCATAATTCAGCTGTTTCTGCTTAGAGATATCTTTGTAGTGCATCCTGTGAAAAGTCATCAGTGGCTATGCAGTCGTACGCAGGGACTCTGGACAGACCGTAAGTCTGTTGTAAACAAACATTAAAGTCCAAGCTGTCAATAGCACTTCATATGTTATCTCCATGTGCACACTGTCTAGTTGGTTAGGTGATTTACACATTCCGTCTCTCTAGCCTGTTCCAAACGGGTAACATGAAATTCACCCAGGTCATCAGCAAGGCAACAGCAGCACTGATCCAGCTGCCTTCAAATGTATAACAACGGGCTCAGGAACCACATAAACGCCAAACGGTTGCTTAAACACTCTCTACCTTCGTTCCTACGTCCACCTTCGTTCCCACCGGTACATCCGGAGTCACGTGGCTAGGCTGAGTCTGCAACATGAACGCGTTGGAGAAAACCGACATTCCTAGTTTGTTTTCTCTTGTTTATACCGAAACTGTTGCGGTGACGTGGCAATTGGGTTAGTGACAGAAGATTCGATTCCCGTCTGCCGGCAACATTCTGTGTGGTAAGCTTACGACCTGCTTCAGACTTTAGACCAGTGATGCGCTGTGAGGACGTGTACAAACACGATATGAGGACTGATAATTTCAACACTACAGTTGGCGAAGCAATGTGATATCAGGTAGCACTAAGTTGAGATAGTCATTGCAGTCAAGCATCAAAGAGTGCCTGACCGAGGGACATTAGGGATATGACGATGACAGGTGATGTGACAAGTGACAACAATAGAACAGTCATTGTGTGTTTCAGCTTCGAAAGCAGGTTTCACAGAACCGATAACCGAGCGGTTAACGCGAAAGGTTGTCGGTCCAATCCTCATTCAAATTATCCTAACCTGATAGTATTTTAGATGAGACCCAATTATGAAAAGTCAGGACTTCGGTTGGTTTCGAACCAACGACAGAAAAACCATGTCTACCAAACAAAAAGGAAACTAGTTATAAAATGTCGGTTTGAAGTAAGATATCTCTAAATTACGTAATTTATAACAGCTTCAGTGAGATTTGCCACCACAACGTTAGATGAGGTCCACAATAGTGGATGATGTACTGCACTGCGGAACTCATTATCTTTCGCGATTAATAGGCACCACTCTCATTGTCACGGAATAGTAGGCCAGTCCTTCTGATTTCCATTTACTACCAGAACACAAATGGATCCGTGGACATGATACCCTTCGATTTTTCACACCAAAGTCAGCATTATTGGGAGTAACTGGCCTTACATGCAGTGCAGCAGAAGAGTGGACTCTTGATTTCCGGAGTTCGTCTCATTGGTTCCTGCTTAATGCAGGAATGTGCTGTGCAATTCTAATAGTGATTATTATGTTAGCTCTTATGTTAGGACGATCAGCTTGCACATTCAACTGTAGAGATCCATTTGAACGCGAGAGCGAGAATCGACAGATGCATCGAAAATCATGGCGATACGGTCATATGGTTGGTTGAGTGAACCAGTAGGATGATATACCCACACCTGTGCAATATGGAACCTTGTTGATTACTTGTGAAGAGGATGACAGGCACAGTGCATGTTGACTTGGATGTAACGGATTTGTTGAAGAGAGCTTTGAATCTCTAGTTGCCAAGGTACAGTAGGGTAGATTTGTTTTTTTTGGGGGGGGGATTTCTCGAGTACCTACCGTTAATCTTTTGTAAGTCGCAGAATTATTTGTGTCTAAGCACTAGTTGAGTAGGAACTTTCCAATCCGCAAATTGGGGGATCGCTCGACACATAAAATCGCCCAATTCGTCTTCCTGAGGTCTTGGTTTTCGTTCAGGTGGGTTTAATGTAAGCTTATCTTCTGGTTTCGAAGCGTCACACGTTGTGTGCTTCTTAAAGTTAGCTGGTGGTATAGCGCTCAATCTGATATGCTGTTCGGTTGAGTGGTTTCAGTACCAACACCAGACTAAGGCGTCGTTCTTATCCAAACCAACGGATACTCCATTGTACTGTTTTAGTTTGTGCTTGTTAGGCGATCTCTTGTATGTTCGATATACTGGCTGTCTTATCTAACAGACAACTGTGATTTTCCTTATTCGCGATTTTTTGAACAGCATAGACGAAAGGAAATTTTTTGGCAAGCAGGGCTCAGAATGTATATGCCGTCACTCATCCAGTATCATTTAAAGTCTGTTGTGCAACACATCTTACTACTTGTCTGTTATTCTCTTCGTTTTTATTTCGTTTTCTGTGTTATAGGCAACAATCTACAGGCTATCAATTCCGTCCCGACCGCTTTGTACGTGTTTCTGCGCTCCCTGAAACCAATTAGCGGAATACCTTTGACGGTGAATCACTGCGAGACTTTTGCGTTGTTTGTCTTGGCTTCATTTGTTACAGCTAGTTATACATTTTTCTCCAGCGGACACACTCCAGTTGACTTTCAGTGGTTGTATTCTTAGAAAATTATCGCGTGTTTGTGGACTGTTATTTTTGCTTGCTTGTCGGCTTTCAGTTGTTGCAATACCTTAGTGTCAACGACATTGACTACATGATTTACTCAACATGTGTTGAAAAGTTAAAACATGGCGAACAAGCCAGTTTCTCGTATAGTACACATTCATTCACTTTAAGAGAGCCTAGTTGATCAATTTTATAAATCCTTCGTGCAAATGTGAGGTAAAGCCATCATAACATCATACATGCCACAGTGGTTGTTAAGCCACATTTCTATGGCCCTAATGCAGTGGGTGTGGTTACTTCAGTGTTACGCTATTCAGCATGACACTGATGTATCACAAATAAGTGCATACATTTCGCAGATGTTTTTGTTCAACTATAGAATGACCTTCAGTTCATGTATTCCGGCTAATGTTTCATCTCGTATCGGATGACACTAAAGAGTAAATATGGAGGTTGGGAAGTGGGTATTTGGTAGTTATTTTGTTCAATACCTACAGTTGCCCAGAACTAGGTGTTTAGGTCACTACTAAGATTGCCAGCTAGTCGTCTGCCACACCGAGCACTGTTTACCGACGTTGCGGCCGACTGACGTAAGGTGCGAGGTGGACTGATGATGACCTGGCATAGACAAATAAAATCGTTCACCAAGGGGTTGGCCACTACAGGTCGGGTTCGTCTCTCAAGTTGTGGCCCTGGCGACTCACAGACTCGGTGACCGGAGACGTTAAGTGAGATGGCGGCTAATCGAGCCCAGTGGTGTGAATGTTGTTGTTTGATCGAGTTACCTGTGAAGTGAGTGCACTTAATGACGCTGGGCGGTGACAGCCATAAAGAAGTTATCTTCCTGATCACGTCTTGTTTTGTTTGCAAGGTATAGGCACCTTGATGCTGAGTGTTTGAATATAGACGAAGTTGTTCTTAGTAGTTAAGTTCCTCTCCCTCCCCTTCTTTTTTCTTTCCTTCTGTGAAGGGTTTACCTTTTGTTTTTCATGGTTGTGTGGCAGTTGAGCATCAGTAAGGACAACTGATGTATTGCTGTCTATGATGATGACGAATAGTTCACCTAGTGAATGTTCGTTTGGAAGGAACTTACAGGCAAAATATGAGATAATGTTGCATAGACCGCATTCTGGTTTCGATCCTAGACCATTGTCGCAAGTTCAACCTCAGCAATCAAACACGGTTCAGTATTAGAGAAAATATGTATACAGAAGACTCCTGAGGTTGAAGTCCAGTATAATCTACGAAAGCCTCTATAGGTAAATGGTGAAAAGTTACTTGTGAAATAATAGTCGCTACGAAACATTGCATCAGACACCAACCAGTTTCTCAGTAGATGCTGATAAAATGAAGCTAGGAAATCAGTTTAAACAGTATCGCATACCTGCTGTTAGATATTGTTCGGTAAAGTACAACGCAAACACAGACCACACAACCACAGTCAACAGACGCAATTGTCACACGCTACAGGTATCTGAAATAAAATACTTCCGTAGGCTTCGACAAATGGATCATCAAAAGAAATCACATGTTGCCTAAAACATTAGGGAGGAAGATGTAGACTATTGCAATTTTCGTGTGAACGGACAACATTGTCGATCGTACATGAATTGACCATGATTGTGATTGACTTAAAGTGATGTGTTATTCTGGCCCTGGTTTGCCATATGGCCGGGTGCGTGAGTCACGCTATTTTGTCAATCGGACGTGTACTCACTCGAGGTTCGGACGGTCTGGGCAACTTAGAGCTACATCACTAAGACTGACACCTAGTGGTTTGTTTCACCGGTCTCCATTTGCCGATGCTGACTGGCATAAGGTGTGAGATGGACAGTTGATTACCTGGAGTAGAGAAATGAGGTCATTCACTGAGTGGTTAGTCTAACTTCGTCCCCCGCGTTGAGGCCCTCGCGATTCACGAAATCGATGACTGGAGACGTTAAGTGTGTCGACGGTCAATCAGGCCCAATGGCGCGAATGTTGTGATTGTTTTGTTAAGTTGTCTATAACGGAAGTTAGAAGGCTGTCTTGCTGCTTTACTTTCACTTACAGCTCGGTTGTTTGTTTCCATTGTGTTGGCATCTGGGTGTTTTGGGTTGAACATAGTTGTTCTTGGTAGTTAGGTTTCCTCTCTTTCTTCTCTTCTAGTCCAGGATTGCTCATGGTTGTACGGCATTCAAGCGTCAGCATGAACTACTGATGATGTTTGTTGTATATCAATATTTTTACAATCCCCGGTGCGATTAAGTGAAGACAACTCTTTCTATGGAAGAAGAGGTGTCCGTAGTTTTCAGCTTTCCTCTCAATCTCGGTCTGCGAGAACATTGAGGTTTACTACCGCAGTTGTTGTTTTTTACATCACAAACAGCTTGCATCCTTTTGTTTTTTCTCCCTCTAGATTGCAGAATATAAAATGCTAAGTCTAGTCATCAGCTTTGACGAAAATGTTAGATGTTCTTTGTCTGTAGACAGTGCTGACGAATGCTGTTTGCACTGGCCTTTTTTTACGTTAGAGTTCCCAGTGAATGCCAGTTACTCAGACGAACATATTAAGAGGTTTCTACTGATTAGAGTCGTCAAAGATGGCAGTAACTCAGTGGTTTGCGCTTAAGCTTGAGTGCCACACAACGGTGAAGAGAAGGACAATCCTTTGCCAGAAGAAGTTGGGAAATAATGGAAGAGAAACTAATTAGTAAAAACAGTTGTGTATTGACTCGAACATAGGACATCAAAATGCCCACGCTTTGAAGCGACACATCCATGCTATAAATGGAAGTAAGACATCACCCTCAAGATAGCCTCTATGATTTAAGCTGCTCCGCGTTATGAAGTGCATCTACTTCACAGATAACTCGGAGAAACAACGCAACTGAACTCGATTTGCTGCGCTGCAACTGAAGCTTCAAACCACAGATTCTATGTCACGGAGGCCCTTGTCCGGAAGACGAACTCTGTACACAATGACTGACATCTTGGTGATTTCGTTTCTCTACGCCAAGTGATCATTGGGAACATCGCACTTTACGCCAGTCTGCCGCGATATCGGCGGAAAGTGCTCGATGTAGCAGACGACTAGCTGGCCTTCTTAATACATGACCTAGCCATCTATGTATATGCAAATGCAATGATTGAACGAACGAACATGCTGGGCAGTGGCTATTAAGTATCCGCTACCCGACCACATCTTTGTTTGCACGTTGGTGTCACCGTTTACGAACAGTCGATAGTTCAATGCTTCCAGACGGTTACTTAAAAAGAAACTAAAAATGTTCCACAGGTGTTGGTGTGCGGATCTGTTAGGATGTTGAAAAACGTTGTAGAACCATTTAGAGCTAACTGTGGGAATTGTGTGACGCGTAGAGCAGCCGGTGAACTGATGAGAACAGCTGCAAGTGCATCAGCATTGTTCCGGTTTAATGAGGAAACCTCTCATAAAATAGCTTGAACTGCATTTTTTAACTAAGTGTGTAGAAGTTTTGTCAGGAAGTTGTTTGCTTTTGTAATCTAGAACATCCGGTAAAATGTTCTTTGGTCGTCACACCTGATTTTACCTTCGTTCTATTTTGTAGTCTGTCCCGCTTCGTTGTCTTGTCTACGCGATTAGTTTAGGCGGCGACACGGATACCATTGCGACGATGGCTTGCTCGCTCGCCGGCGGTTACGCTGGCCTCAGCCCTGAACAGACCGGTCCGGAAAGCCCCATTCCGCAGGTTATTTTAGCTCGATGCGAGCGACTTTCCACGATTGAGGAAATGGTTGTTTGGCTAGAGCGGCGCCTGTCCACATCTAACTGATCAGTGGAAAAACGTGTAGACTTTTTCTACTTTCACGTGGCCTTCTTGCTCGACCGTGTGGTGTGTGGTTTGATATATCATATTGACTTCGTTTCATACTGCCGATCGTGTCATGGACCACAGAACCCGCTGGAACTGATGGGTTTATAATTTTCTTTCACCGTCTGTTAAACTTACTTTGAACGATCCCTGCCCCTTATTTTCTGCACTTATTTTTTTTCTCTAATAAATTGTTCTGGGAGTTAAATTTTCACGAGAAAACATGATTTTCAGTCTATTTCTTTGTCTGTTGTAGGTCATTCGTGTATATGTCCCAACAACTCGGCAGAGGCACTATATTTTGTTCGTTCCTCACAGTCTGCATGTCTTGATTGAAACCGCGGCTGTGTCGGATCGGACAGACAAGTTGTAAAAGCGACAACTAATGGTCAGTGTATAGATAAACTTCCCGATTAGATTGCAGTTGTAGCGTTTTACCAGCTCGCTTTCATCAAACAAGAAGTTTGTGGGAAGCTGATAATCGATTTGCTAAAACCATGTCTATGGCCTAATGCAAACGAGCACGAAACAGAAATGTTGATAACCGACTGCCTGGCATCCTTAGTACATACGCTAACCACCTAAGTTTGTGCAAATATAGCAACTGAACAAAAGAACTCATTTGACAATCAGTCCCAAATACCCGCCTCCTAATCTCTTCGTTGCTCACTCACCGGTGCCACTCGATACGAGCGATTGAACACAGATATCGGTAGTCAGATACCTGGAGACGGTTCACGTCCTCTACCCTGAACGGCCAGGTTTCGCTGTCGTAAAATAGTACAGCCCTCACTGCTGTTTGATTTACGCGACCCTTAAGCTTCAAAGAAATACCTCTGTTGCCATATTAGCGAGCATCGCCCTAGCCTTGGAAATACGCGCCTCTATTTCATTCCCTACACCGCCGCCGCTGATGCAGCTTTCCAGATATACAAACCGGTCAACAACCTCCATGACTTTATTATCTAGCATTAAATTTACGTTATTACAGCAATCTTGCAGAAGCACTTTGCATTTCGAGGCCGCAAAGCGCATTCCGAAGTATTTAGCGGAACGTGAAATGGCCTTTAGCGTTGTTTGTGCCGGTTGAAAGTTGTCAAACAGCAACACCTTGTCGTCAGCATAATGAACATCTGTCAGCCTTTTACCAAGTATGAGGTCTACGCCGGCATCATGAAGTAGCCGCGGACAATCCTCAATTTGCTTACAAAACAAAAGTAAAGTAGTAGACTAGCGTGCATCCCAATATTTATGGCAGTTTTCGTTAATCCAAGGTAACTGGTGACAGAAATGCATCTCTGTGAAGCTTAAGTGTTGCGTATATAGGGCAACTGTGTTGATTGGTGGATTCGAAATCCAGCCGCTCAGGGTAGAAGGCGTGGATCGTCTTCAAGTACTTGACCATTGATGTCCGCATTTGATCTCTCGCATCGGATGGTACCAACGGATGAGCAACGAGAAGGTTAGGAAGCGGATATTGGGTAATGATCATCAAGCAGGTTCTTTTCGTCAATCTGTAAGTTTACATACACCTAAATGGCTAGACCATGTGCTAATGTCAGCTAGTCGTCTGCCACACTGTGGACGCTGCGGCTTACTGGCGTAAGACGCTAGGTGTAGAGAAATTAAGTCACTTACTAAATGATTGACTACTATAGGTCAGGTTTTTATCCCGGGTTGAGGTCCTCGCGGATCAGAAAGTAGGTGTTTGTGGTCTTTAGGTGAGATGGTGGCTAATTGGGTTGGGTGGTGTGTATGTTGTTTATTCGAGTTTTCTTTGAGGTAAGTGTACTTGACATGGGGAAGTGTAAGTCGTAAGGAAGTCGTCTTGCTGATACCGCCTTATTTTTAAATGTAGCCTGATCGTTTGTTTTTCATGATGTAGGCACCTTGATATTCATTGTTTGATTATAGACGTAGTTATTTTCAGGTCCCCCTTTTTTCTTGGCTGTGGTTTCCTTTTTTCTTCATGGTTGTATGCCAACTGGGCATCAGCTCGAACCGCTGATGTATTACTGCTTACGATGATGATGATTGGTTTCGAAGAATTCCATCCTAATTGGTACAGTGAAGGTGGAATAGGCTAATCAGAAGACAAAGGAGAAATATGCATCACCGGACGCAAAGATGAAACTAGAAATGGTAAAATCTTTTTCGAAAGAATCTCACAAAATAAACCATTTTTGAGGAAACTAGGCTTTTCTCAGGATAATGTATATAATACCAACGTATTTGTGTACACATATGGTGCAATTTTTTTCACATTTTCTTTGCTTTTTGTCTCATAGCTTTTGTTGTCATTTAGGTAAGGTTGTTTGTTTGTGAACAAATGCTTTAAATGTTTAACGCGCGTGCTGTCCAAGTAGAACCGACCTGTAAATTAGAATGTGTAGAACAGTGGCCTAAGAATTACATAGCCTTGTAGATGACCGTGAGCCAATCAGATAATTTGTATAACTTGTCCGGACGTCGGCTTGCTGTTGTATACACTTAAACATTGCTGGATAAAAAGCTGCCGCGAGATCTAGAGTGTAATAAAACAGCTAAACGATGTCAGCCGCCGCATGAAAATATTTAGGCTAGTTTTGTTACCTATCTAAATTTCAGTACACCGAGTTCGTCTATTCTTATTTGAAATGACTGTTCCGTCGCAGCCTCACCCACACACCGTACGTGTATCGAGCAAAGGCAGCTGTCGCACATGTGTTGGTGATGAACGGAGACGAAAAACAAGCGGGTAGTTCATAGACAATTGGACAGTGGTGCGATGTAACATGAAGCCGCTAAACGGAAGTTGGCTGAATGGTCGAGGTCAGATTAGGCGATATGCTTCTTTCACCCTCAGTATATTTCCCATGCGCAAGTGAAATTCGTAGTGGTCGGTCAATCTCGCACAATCGCGTTCGAGTGGTCATAAACTCCACCTTTGCACAGAACTGTTAAACGTGTTACGTAAATGTATTTGAACGTTATACCACAGCTTTTGGGTTCAGATTTTAAACCAATCTAAATATGAAGCCCGTAGCCAGGCCTTGGGAATCGTCTAATGCAGATATCATTGGACAGTAGTATGGTGTGATGACCGCAATACACATTTTGTCCCCTTGAGACCTTATCATTACGTCCTAAAATAGTTTGTTGAATGCTAGTACACCGTTTATAAAAAGAGACTTTGTAATGCAGCCTTTCTGGTACGTCAGACAAGTACAATAAGAATGGTTTTATTTACGATTCATTGCAATACTCTATTTATGTTCTGTCAGTGGTATTGACAAAAATGTCGAATTGATAAAACGTGCAAAGAGGTAAAGGCTGTGACATGGATTGATTTGTGTGGTTTATTTCGGAAGCACATAAGGACAGACTTGACCAGCTATGTTGTAGTACTTTAAGTAGGAACGGCTGCAGAAGGCTTCCAAAGTGATGGAGAGGTCCGCCTCAACTCATATCGTTGTCTGATGGCATTTGTGTCCAGAAATTCTGTCTCTGTGGGGTCCGTTGGCAAGCTGTCTTCGATTGAGCTATGTTTGTGACGTAGTCTTCGGTATTGATCCACTAGCTGAGCCCAACACAAGGGTGGAACAGTGGAGTCTCGTCTTGGAAAACTCAAATAACCTGTCTGTTCAAGCCGGCCATCGTGCTGCGTGATTTTCGGAAGAGTATCTTTTGTTTGCGGGTTACCAGTTGAACTGGAAATAGAACACACCAGAAAAAATCATAATTCTGCAGAGCAATCCGAAACGCACAATGTAGAAGACGTGTTGTGGGAAGTCAAGCAATAAATAATACTGTTTCGAAAAATTATACCAATTCGTAAGAGATGTCTAAATTTTTCGCTGGATGGTTTGGAAGAGGACCTAAAACGTGTGGCTCTGAGTGTACACGAAATTGACTATCTGGATTGTTTCATGGTTAGAGATGTGATGCTTTCTAAAATTAACCCTAGGATTCTGAATGTGGAATGAGCACTTAATGTCATTTTCATATCGTACGCAGAACATTCTATGAATGGTAATAACTTGACAACGAGCGCGCAATCAGATTCTATAGTCTGGGTTGAATGTAGGATAAGTCGTTTAGACCCTCTCCGTCAAAAATAAAAGAAACACCACGACCTAACCATGTATTCTGTTTAGTTGCTTTCCAATGAGCAATCCGAAGATGAGAACTAAAGCGCCAATTCATCTTCTGCCACATCGAGCATGCAGCGGAGTCTTCATTTCGAAAAGTACGTCACTATGGGTTTACCACTCCGATCACTCAAAACGTGCCTTCAGTACGCGATCACGAATGCTTAAACACATTGAAAACCGTGAAAATGATCATTTTAACTAGTTAGCTGCAGACACGTTTTCAGACATCTGTAATTTGATCCACCGTGCTCATTACCATGTACCGGGAAAGAAAATAATCTTCACGTTTATTTGTCTGTATTAATCATTTTCGCAGTCTGTTTGTGAACTATTTTATTGGGTTCATCCTTCATTAGTAATAGATGATGTGTGTACTCATTTTAGGTCATGACTGTATGTTCTTTCATCCCACCTCCTTGAGATTCCTCGACATCAACTGAAAAATTTGATGATGGTTATAATGTTAAACAGAAGTGTTTACCAAACTTCAAGCTCTGATCCGATCTCGTCTATTTTGATTGTGATGTAGTGAACGTATTCTGTGCATTGCTGACTGCATTACTTATAAAACGATTACAGATTGAAATGAAATGAAAATACTTATGCACACTTGATTTTGTATTAAACGGTTTAGAAAAATATTCGACAGACAGTGTAACCGTATTGAACAAACAAACTGGAAAAGCTAACAACTGCATGGATGCAAATAAGAAAGAGAGAGCAGGATGAGAGGACAATTGAGTTGAATGAAGTCATTCGTGTTACATGTAACGAGCACAAGTCGATATGCAGACAAGAACGACTGATTGAAGATAGTTGGGAAAGGTGGACCATAACTACTCTCCACCGAAGTGATTTTGATGACCCAGTTATATGGAGACTGGGCCTGTTCCTACTGAATTCACACATCAAATCTATGCTTGGTTTTGAAGTCATATGAACTGGATGCAACTGGAATTCCCTGGTTTGTTTGCTCAATTGGTTTTCTGAAATATCCATCCTTACATACTGCTTTTTGTACACAGTTTTCGACGTACGCTTGACTACCGACTTTTGCTCAGTCATCTTGAACTCTGTAACTACGCCGTATCAGAAGGCCGCTCTCGTAAATTGCCGGGAAGTCTTTTCAGATTAGCACAAAGTAACTCAGTGAGTACGTGAAATTCATTCTCCTAATATACATGCACCGGCAGTCTCAAAAACGAACCTGTAGTAGGATTGAACTGAGGAGGAATGTGCAGTAAATCGGTAGTGACATCTAAGATGTGACGGCAGAACTGGGGACCAATCAGCGACCAGAACGATTAGTTGCTGTGTTCAGTTTTGTTTGAAAGAAACGTTTGAGTGGAATAATATGTTTGAACGTTTAGTATGCAAGCGATTGAACTAACTGGATCATGGGTGTAGAACTGGACGATCAGAACCGAGCATTGTTGTAGCCCATTATCATTTGTCCATGTGACGGTCGATTTCCTGTACAGGAGTTAGTGTTCTTCCAACGAATTAATATGACCTTGTGCTACTCAGACTTTCGACATTAAAATCACGAACACGACAGTGACTAGCACCTTACGTGTTCTGAAACATAAATTTTTCTTCCTGAAATCTGTTTGCTATCGAGTCAAACTATTCTGGGGGTCTTGCTAATAGCTGGGGATTTAACATTGATACGCCCGCTGCATTAAAGTTAACCGCATGCTGTGTTAGTCTGAACGGATCGTAATGACTAACCGAAAACTAAATTGGTAAGTTATCGAAATGTATACGGCGGATAACTTAAGACAACTGAATCTCGGTTGCGTTTCACCCTTCGCGGTTACTAGAAAATTAACCACAGATAGCCTAAACTATCTGTTCTGGAAGTTGTTCGTATGGACCCAGATCGTGACTGAAATCCTGTTTCTGTACACACTTGAATCAATGCAGCTAACCCAACGTCGTTGTAGGGCTTGGTTGCTCACTTGTCTTTCGACCGTTGTTGGCCTTGGATGATTGAAATTTTAATGTCATTTGCTCTCCCAAATTTCAAAACCATTATGGTAATTGATTCATCAGAATCATGTTTCTTGTTAATTAGTACGCTTCAGTTGTATCCTGTTGCTTTGGTCACCTGATTGACTGTTTCAGACATGACTAGATCGATTGCGCCTGACTGCTTGATCCCACAGTATATCATGTGTATGCTAATTTCGCAAAAGTAACCGATGAGAAGCGAACGAAATGTCATTGCGTAAGACATCTTACATGCTACTGTTAGCCTTTTCAAATAAATCGGCGGGAACCAATGTTTCAAACTCCGCAAGTTCG
>JTDE01021212.1:37468-49378 GCA_014338405.1 Paragonimus skrjabini miyazakii | reverse complement strand
ACGAGAAGTGTCGCCGAGCTATAGTTGGTAAATGGAACTGGACGCGCTGAAGCAGCGGTTTTCCGACATGACCGTACAGCTCTATGCAATGACTAAACAACTAAATACACAATCAAAGGGCCCTCTCTATCGCCGCCAATCCAAAAACCGTTCACGCAGTCGGGAAACGCCCAGGCCGGACAGCGATGGTGACGGCTGTTCATGGCTTCTCAAACTGTCACTTTTTTCATGTGTTCAACCGCTCAACTGCACTGAATTTCCTCAGTGATGCTGGTGCAGAAGTTAGCGTTATTCTACCGAAAGGAGCCAAAAGCGATCTTCAACCGGTATTGTACACACAACAGGCTGCTGATTGTTCGATGATTCCAACATACGGTGAGAAGCTGCTCAATCTGGATCTTGGTCTTAGACGTCAGATTTCCTGGAGATTTACGGTGGCAGATATACAAGACCCTATCATTGGCGTTGAGTTTTATCATCCTTTGGACGTGTAGTAGACGTCAGTAGTATGAAATTGGTCGACAGCATGACCGCTTTGTGTGTATAAGGCAAGGCCACATCAGTCAGTTGGACTAGACTGCGATCGGCCTTACCAGATAACGGCTCTGCAGCCATCCTTCGACAATTCCGACAGCTCATCAATCCGTTTAATCTAACTTCATCGCATAAACCTGATGTATTTCACCACATCGTCACCAAAGGTGGACCTAATTTTGCACGCCCCAGACGTTTGCCAACTCACAAACTCAAAGTGGCCAACGCAGAGTTGGAACCCCTCTCACGAGCTGGCGTTATCCAGCCTTCAAGTAAATCTTGGGCCTCACCTCCTCACATGGTTTCTAAAAAAATGACAGGTGACTGGCACCATTGCGGTGATTACCGTGCACTTAATAATATCGCTGTTCCAGATCGATACCCTAACTCTCATATCTACGGCTTCTCAATTGGTTTGAACTGGAAGACTATCGTCTCCAAGGTAGATTTGGTTCGAGCTTACCATCAAATCCCCGTGGCCCCGGAGGATGTCCCGAAGATTGCGGTTACTACTTCTTTTGGACTGTTTGAATTCGTCCACATGTCATTTGGCTTACGGAACGCCGCATAAGCTTCCAAAGGTTTATGGTTTAAGTGCTTCGTGGACTCGACTTCGTGTACGTTAGTAGTGATGACGTCTTAGTCACGCCGTCGAAAGTTAGTCGAACGGTTTACCAATATAGTGTGATGTTAAACCCTATGAAACGCATTTTCGGAGTTACCTCCATAGACTTTTTTGGACATCGAATCGACAGTAACGGTATCCGACCTGTGTCAGAGAAAAACAATGCTGTTAAAGACCACCCACAGTCCCTTAAAGTCTCGGACGCTTCCTATGCATTATGAATAATTCCACGGTGTTCGGAGCCGTTGAAACCCTTCACAGACATTTTAAAAGCAAATCTCAAGCGGTTCGTTTTGTCTTCTGAGGCTGATACTGCATTTGTTGCGGTCAAAGAAGCCTTGCCTCAAGCTACCACATCAACGCAATTGAGGGTCGATGAACGCTCAGTGCTAATTTTGCAGACCGATTCATCTCAGTTGGCTGTGGGCGCTGTTCTACAACAAAAAGTGAATGGTAAAATCAAGCCTTTGTCCTTTTTCTTCCGTAACCTCCATCTAGAGCAAATGCTTCACAGTACCTTTGGCCCTGAGTTACTGGCCAGTTACCTTGTCATTAAACTCTTTCAACACCTTCTGGTGGGTCGCAACCTCATTGTTTATACTGATCACAAATCACTCGTGTTTGCTTTACGTTCACTTCCAGATCGATGCTCCCCTAAAGAAAAAAGACGCTTGGATTTTATCTCCCAGTTCACCGCCGACATTCCTTTTATAGACGGTTCCAACAATTTCGTAGCCGACGCCTTGTCTCGTCCGGATGTCAGTCAACTGTTCACTAGCGGCACTGACCGTCTTTCCCTCGCGAAGCAGTGCCTGGAATGTCAACGTAGTATAGTTCACCGCCACAATATCACTACCCCGGGAACGTTTTCTTTGCCCGTCGGACACTGCAAACACATCTATCTTGATATCGTTGGTCCCCTTCCTCCTTTCAACGGTCACACACATCTTCCAACCTGCGTGGACTAATTCCCGATGAGGCATACGTCCGTTATTTTGAACAACACATCAACGGAAAACATTGCATGCAGTTTTGCCGACTCGTGGATCTCGAATTTTGGCGTTCCAGTTTTACTCACAACTGCCCGTGGATCTCAGTTTGTCTCAGCTATTTTCTGTGACTTGAATCGTACTCTCGGATGCCAACACATAACGACTACTGAGTACCATCCATCGTCGAACGGCCTGGTCAAAAGGTTCCGCCGCCAACTAGAAGCATCCTTGATGACAACACAGGCAGGTGGCAAATGATCCCATCATCTATCAATTCTTCTTCTTGGCTCGCAAACTACCGTGAAGGAAGATGCTAGGTGTATATTGCAGTGAAGAGCGATCGTGTGGTTTCTTCAAAGATCCCGGCTACAACCGTGTTTTCCCGCTCGTCTGCTCTGTACGCATGATTCTGCGTACGCCTGCTATAGGAGGCCTAATATGAACTCGGTGTCACTTCCTTTAGTCACGCAATTAATTGCACGCACCGAATGCTTGATCTTTTTCTAACGACTCATTAATTATTCCAGTCTCCAAGGTCGTTTAATCCGAATCTATTTGAGCTTTGTTTAACGCACTGCAAGTTTCCACGCACTTTTCATTCGGCGCGCTTTCGAGTGCCGCCCAGTGGACCGTAGTCCAGCTCGTGCTTCTTTTCTTTCTCTCCTAAGTTGCTGCCGTTGGTTCCAGACTAAGCTAGAGCTAACTACTCATTATATTTCCAAACATTGCTGGAATTATACGGTTTGTTTCCAAACCCTGCTGTGTTCTCTATTTCAATGCCTGTTGGAACTACCTTTCGGTTTGTCTTCAGGAAAGACGTATCAAAGTGCTACTATACGAGGATTTCGCGCATACCCAGTTATCCACTAGAACTTCGGAAGAGCTCGTTCGTGGTCATAAATTACGTATTCCTGGATAATATCTCTTTGATTCTCTAGTACCTCTGAGTCCTGATGCGACTCACTTTACGCGTTTAAAGAATCATATGCGGCATGTTCGATCTTCGCCCTCACGGGAAACGTGGCGTCAAGAACAAATCCACCGTCATTTGCTTACCTGCCCTTTCGTTTTCATTTACGTTCACTCACCTAAGTCACATCTACAGACACCATATAAGGGTCGTTTTAGAGTGCTTGACTGCAAAAACAAATATTTTTGTCATTGCCAGAAACGGAACACGTCACTCGGTGAGCATTGACAGATTAAAGATTGCTTACGTTGATCGTGATTCAACATCGCCGTCTCCTCATTTGGACATTTTACACGCAGGTGATTCCTGCCAGCCTATTCTAGATCCGATTACCGGTTCATAAAACCTTTCTGAATCCACCTAACCCATGTTTGACACCAGTGACCATATTCTTGTTGCTGCTTCCCAACCCAAGCCTTCCATATCACACACCCGTTCTGGACGAACTGTTAGATGGCTGACCACCTATAAAGATTGCCACCATTGACTCACTGTCTGTTTCCTTAAGCTTAGGCTATGACCAATGCCTAGGCATGAAGTATGCGTTCGCATTAGTAGCTGCTCCGTCCAGTTGACTTAAGCTATGCCCAACACTGATGAGGAGAACATGGGAGAAATCAGGATAAACGTGTGTTTGGACCGTTCAAGGTATATTCTATTGATTTTCTCCAAGTCTGGCAAAAATTAGAAAACATACTGATGAATATCAGTGATGCCCGCAGCCGGCAAAACAAGCGAACAAACATCAAAATCATAAGCATCCATTATAAGAAGATTGAAGAGTTGTAGCTGAAATTGAACGAGTGAGAATCAATGTTTCGTCGGAGAAATAACGACCATCAAATTTGGTCACTGTCCGTCAGATAAATGAGCACTGACTCGCGTACACATGGCTAGCTACATTTGGGCATATTCATCAAGCAATAAACAAAACCGTACACACGTTGTTAATGATAGAGTGGGACCTGTTACCCATGAAACTACCACGTGATAACATGACACACAATCACCTTTGGGAGTGACATTTCGTCGACCGTTTCCCACCAGAAATACTATCAGAAAACAAATTAAACATACAATTCAGGTGTATAACTCACAAACAGACGTGGCAGCATTCATTAGAACATACTTTGATATTTAGTGTACAATGCAATGCAAACGCAACGTGTTCGGAAACTACAAATTCAATTATATCTTCCAAACCACGCGAAATGGGGCGTTTCTGCGAGATAAAAACAAGTATTCCACTATGACAAATCAGATGGGAGCATTTTCGAAACGTGAACTCGATTAGAAAATCCAACATAATGCTTCCGTCGAAAAAAATGGCAGCACATTGTTCCTAACAAAAGTGCGAATATTAACAATTTTTAGATGTAACCGATGTTTTTCATTGCAGCATGACTAATATATTCCATAGAATCTATATATTTGTCCCGTAATGTACATTTTAACATTTTATGAAAAAATTTGAAAACTTTCTTTTTGTGCCTAAATGGCCGTTTCCAATCCGTTTCGGTCTGGAAGCACCATACCTTCGAACAACACAATTACCGATTTCGATCATCAAAACTATACTTGGTGGTGACAATAATGGGTTTTTTATTCCCTCCGCAATATTCCATCGGATACAGTTTTGCATATCTAACATTAGCGCTCGATTGGTTTGAGAATTTAACGTCTGTTTATACAAACCGGCATGGCACGGATAAGCGAGACTTCCGAATTGCTTTTCCAGCGATTTCAGCGATTTGCTCACGGGTTCGAGTTTGGATGCCCAGGTCACCCAGATCCAGTCAGTTTGCTCGTTCTGATGTCATCGGCCTTCTGTTGACCCAAAAGGCAGTAAGTGAAAACAGGTGTACCACCACTCTTGGAGTTTACAGGGAATACCGAAAACAGAGTAAAATACGAATCTAACAAAGCAGAGTAAAATACTAATCCAACAGTTTTTTAAGTAAGTGAGAATCTAATAACACGTTGAAGCGGTCCTTAAAAAAACAGCTAACAACCTGTAATGGAAGGTCATTCCATTGTTTGGTAACCCTGTAGGGGAAGAACTGTTGCCTAAGGAAAGTCCGGGGTCGAAGCTTATAGAGCTTCTTGTCGTGACCTCTTCGACAGTTATCAACTGCTGTGGTAAAGAATTGGTACACGAATATTGCGCGGAAGAAAAAGTGCGTGAGGATTAAGTCGCCTTGGAATGTTCGAAATACAAGTGGATAAAGATCAAGAATTTCAAGACGAGACTCGTAGGAGAAATGTCACAATCCAGTGACCATTTTGGTGGCTACTCGCTGGACACGCTCGATGGCGAGTATGTCCTTATTCAAGCCGGTGTATACGACTTGATTTGCGTACTCAAGCAATGGTCTCATATAGACTCCGTAGACGGACTGAAAAGCATGTCTGTCTATTCGGGGAAAGGTTCGTTTTATCATCCCCATAGTCCTAAATCCCTTTTTAGCAGCCACCTGGTGGTGACAAGTAAAGCATAAACTAGTAGACAGCCAAATCCTAGGTCATTTTTAAGGTCAACTTTCGTGATATCCGTTACACTTTGTGCACCATGTATCACGAATAGGTTCTCCGAATCTCCTCCAAGCAACATATGCGCACACTTACTGTTGTTCAGAGGGAGACTCCAGTCTTCTGACCAGCCCTTAATACGGTCGAGGTCAATCTGCAATGCACTGGGATGAAAAGCATTCCAGATTTTTAAATCATCAGCATAAAGGAGAGTACTGCTAGAAATAAGGTCGGGAAGGTCATTGATGTATATTAGAAACAACAGCGGACCAAACACGTATCCTTGAGGAACTCCAGCGGAGATCGGAGAAGGAGAGAAAAGGTCCGATCCGGTTTTTACGCTAAGAGTTCTGTTAACCAGCGAAGAACCTCTCCTTGAATCCTATAAGTTTCTAGCTCATGTACAAGAAGACCGCGTGGGACACGATCAAATGCCTTAGCAAAATAAAAAAGATGGCATCCGTAATATGGCCATTGTCTTTGGCGTCTGTCAGACTATCCACAAAGATCGGCATATTGGTTATGTACGACCGGTCGGGAGGAAAGCCATGCTGAGAAGAAGAGAAAAGATTATTCGAGAAGAATTGCTTAAGGAGGGCGCGTTTTAACAGGCGCTCCATTACCTTGCATGGGATGCTGGTGAGGCTGATCGGTCAATAACTATCAGGAGAATGACGATCTCCAACTTTAAATATAGGTGTGACAATGGCCTTTTTCTATGCCTCCGGTAGGGTGTTGGTCCGAATGGTCTGTTTTAACAGACAATGAAGGGGCACCGCCAAACCAAGGGCCGCTTCTTTCAGGATCCGAGGATGGATACTGTCTGGTCCCATTGCACCATAAGGGTTTATTTTGAGCAAGAGATCCAGAACGTTGAGCACAGAGAATTCAGCTGTTAGGAATGGGCATTAGAAATTTATCTTTGGGAGAATCGGATGCCAGGTTGCCGGAACCACACTGTAAACTGCTTAATGGTATTCTCTGAAAATCTCAGCAACCTCCAGAGGGTTGGAGGTTTCCTTATCGGGAAGCCGCAGAGAAAGCGTTGAGGGTTTCATTTTTCTCTGGCGAAGCATGTACTTGAAAATAAAAATGTTATTCTCCCGGGCTACCGTGCCTTTTTGGTATGTTGACGGATTTCCCGCCTGCATTTGTTTCGCATAAAGCGAAAGGCTTCTAGATCCTCCGGCTTGCCCGTTAGTTTCTGCTTGGAGAATAGACGAGAACGTAAATCAAGAAGACGGCGTATGTTACGCGGAGGTGGTGAGCGAGATGAGGACTTCCACAGTTTACGAGGAACAAACGCCTCATCAGCTTCGTGAATGGCATCTTTAAAAGAAAGAAAGTTGGTGTTCACTGAATTAAACACAAGGTTGAGTGTATTTGAGAATGTCTTCAGTGCGCCAAAGTCAGCTTTCTGGAAACTTCTGAGTGACGTCTTTGTTACGGTATTTTGGACCCAGCAACAGATAAAATCGAAAGCAAGTAACATATGGTCACCATGTCCCAGCGGTGGGCTGATGACCACTCTATCTACCAGATGAGCTTCATTCGTAATAACAAGATCAAGCAATGGGGGTGTCTGTCCTAGCCGGTACCGCGCAGGTAGCTCGACATGCTGTATCCAAACTTTTTCGTGGATCAACATTGCTAGGGGTTTCGAAAATCCACAGTCAGGGTCTTCATGGGAAGCAGCTACATAATTGATTGTGGGTGCGTTGAAGTCATTTATAATGAGGAGATGGGAGAAATGCTGTGTGGACGAGAGATAGTCTGGGGCGGCAAGAATGGCCTCGTCGTCAGATGTGCCGCACGACGGCGATTTGTAAACAATGCCGACAAGGAGTTTGTCGCGACTATGAAGACGGAATGTGAACCACAGTTCGTCACACTTCTCTAGGGGGGTAAATTACCCATGACAGTTGATACTGACAGCTTCTGGTTTAGAAAAACAGCACAGCTTCCCATGCATCCACGGGAGGAGTCTGTTTGGTACCGTGGGTATCCGGGAACGCAGTTCGTTATCACTGATATCTGCGGAAAGCCAGGTTTTTGTTACAGCAAGAATATGGAGACAAGTGTCGTGCACCAACTGTCTGATTTCAAGTAGTTTGTTTAGAAAACTCGGACAGTTAGTGTACACGCACTTGAGGGATACCTCCTCATTTGGCTTGATGCAAAAAGAAACGGAAGAGCGCAAGGAAGAGCTTGAGAAAGCAGTCCTAGGAGTGGGGGGGAGTGTATAGACGGTGTCAGAGTTTCCTGAACCCTCTTGAGGGATGCGGCCATTTCATCACCGCTCGAGCATATATGAGCGTTCCTGTGGGATGCTTCTTCTGTTTCTGGTTGCTTGGGGTTGATGGCTTGTGAACCGCCCTCAGTTTTTGAAGTACTATAAGGTGGTTTGCAAGTTTGCACCCCCGGAAATTTGGGTGCGGTTTTTGGTTAGAAGAGAACCTAGGAAGAAATGGCCGTGCACGGCAGAGGGAAATGCGACTGGAATGAGACAAGTATGAGACTTAATAGAAGCTGGAGTTGACTCAAGCAGACTCACTGGGTTGTAAAGCTTGGGAATAAACTGAGTTTGCGTAGAACTGAGTGGAAGTCTCATGGATGGGTATATACAGCAGGACTGCTGTTCTGTGTTCCCTTTGGAAATGACTGTTTCCGACCCGTGCAGCCCCAGAGATTTACCATCCAAGATGATGGAGGTGGCCGCTTTGGTGTGGGTGTGAGCATATGGTGGATCCAATCAGAGGCGCTGGTCTCTTATTGAGATTAAGAATAAGGACCTTCAAGTTGGGTTGACGTTTGGGGTCAGCGTTGATGCGTAACCATGTTCTATCAAGCTGGGAGCGTTTCTGCCGCTCTTGCAATGAGCGATCCAGTGAGACCCCTTTCAAATTAGTGGGACTTTTGTTTAACTGACCTGCCTTGTCCAGTACTTCCCTCGTGTTGACCTTCGCGGGTAACGCCACAAGAATTTCAAGTGAATTCTTTGTAGGCTTGGAGCGAAGTCTGCTGGCAGAAACTGAGCTTGTTGATTCTGGAGGGAATGCGGTGTTTAACACCACTCATTCTTGTTCACTTGAAGAGGGTGTGGTCGGAAATCGTCCCCGCAAACCGAGCGTCCTCTGCTGAAGTGCCTTGTCCATCAGATTTGTCGCAGCATCCGCAAATTGACAAAGCCGTTGCCTTACGAGCAACCGCTACACCTGGAAGGGCAAGAGCAATATACTCGTTCAGTGAGTTCAATTCTGACCTCATATCAGATAAAGCCGTCTGTGTTTCAACCAGAGCTTTCTCATCTGTGGCCGTGTGCATCACATTGACGCCTTCAGGCTTTTTGCAACCACGTGTTAGCGTGACATGATTCTTCTTACTGACGGTGGCGGGTAGCGGAGCGGACACAGCCCCGGACGAAACACAATCTTCACGTAAAAGGCATCTCATGCAGATAAATGACTATTTTGACGAAGCCAGCATAGTGTACTGGTCTCCCTTGAGGCCAGTGCGCTTAACGTTGTACCAATGTAGACGTGTCCGGCACTGCATACCGTTTTGGACAGTCATGTGACAGTCGAATCAGCCACAGGCACTCGATACTTCTGAACCACCGATGCTGCTGGATCTCGCGCGTGCAATTGCGAAAGAAAGCGGAGGTGTTAGCGTAATATAAAACAAAACGGCAGACAAGAGGAGCAGAACCTAAAGCTGGTAAATTGTGGAACCGAACAGATGTCTGCTCAGATAATAATCGGCCAAATGCATGCGTTAAAGGGTATAATATAAAACGGATATAAGCACTGTGAACCAAATATTTTAATGTGTAACGGAATTAGTATGTTATTCGATAACGAATAACAGTAGTATTTGATGCGCAGGACACCAGTAAGACAAAAATATGAATAGACAGGAATAGCGAGAAAATTTGAACCAAATTTCGAGTTACCCGCGCTTCCTGGTAAAAATGATCAACCCCTAAGTGGGATAGTGCGTCTGTGCTCGGTTATCCTGTTTAAGTCGTAAATAGAAGAGCAAATTATAGTAGAATAAAATTTGTTTGGATTGTTAGTTTTATTTCTGTTAGCGGATTTGTTGAAGGCGGGGCTTGGAATTGCCTGTTATGTATTCGAGGTGGCGATGACGATGTGGAATTCACTCGTTCCAGATAATCTGGTTACATCTAGAAGTAATTTGTACGTTTTACACCGTTCTCGATGTCTTTAATTAAGTAAAACCGCATACCAGTCTTTGCTGTAAGATGATAATACATGGTCCAAAGTGGCGTAGGATTATTGTACATGGTCCATATGGGGAAGCGTATGACGATGTGTGTGTACCCAAAGGGACCATGCACACCAATCAGAAACGTTGAAATCTTCGGTACACACCGATACACAAACGTGTTTAGGAAAACCCGAGTGAAATATATATCTTAAAGTGCGACCTACGTTCTTTACTTAATATCCACATCTTAATTTTCCAGTTTCCCTTCTGTCAAAAACACTAACTGCTAGTCTGTTTTCAGTTCACTAAATTGACTTAACACTGACGTATCTCGGTTAGAACTAACACAGAGACCACTGAGTGGGACGAAATCCCTTTCACAAAGCAACGTGGTTTAAATGTTCCACTTCAAAAGTTATTTTTATTAGGGCATTTTTGCGCTGAATACAACTATCTTGTTAGATAAAACTCGCCTTCGCGTAACCCACAAAGGCCCTAATTGGTCTAAAGTTAGTTAGAGCCATGTAGTACCAGGAGGGTTTCAATGTAGATATATCGACTGATTCCTTGTCGACAGCAAAACACAATGGTTGACTGCTCCGTAAAATAGGCAGTGGGTAATAGGCGCAGTCTTTGCGGTCTGCTCCTTCAGAGTCATTTGATGTCCGTGAATTATGTCGTGATTCCTGGAGGGGAATCAGTGTGCAGCTCATGATTCATGTCGCTTCTTCGTATTTTGCGCACCAGCATAAAATCTACCTTAGTGCACACATAGCTGTTGGAAAACATCCGGAAGGGGACGTAGTCTTTCATCATAACTGTTCCCTTCCAATCTTTGCGCGCTTCTCTAGGCCGTTTTGTTCCTACTTTCGCTGGACAACGACCCCACCAACAGCAACGACTGGCTGTTGAGAAATTCGCTTTACCATCGGTAAAGCA
Organism: Paragonimus skrjabini miyazakii; assembly: GCA_014338405.1. Classification (NCBI taxonomy): domain Eukaryota; kingdom Metazoa; phylum Platyhelminthes; class Trematoda; order Plagiorchiida; family Troglotrematidae; genus Paragonimus; species Paragonimus skrjabini miyazakii. Next base: position 38,559 of record JTDE01021212.1, on the reverse strand, counting down.
TAAGTAGCAAACCAGCTTAGAAAGTTGCCTTAATGATACTCACTCCAAAGACCCTAATAGCCGCTGGACACAAATATCACAGGCTATTTAGAAAGCAGGTACTTTAGCGTGCGGCACAGAGGTACATAAGTTTAATAAACATTGGATCTCAGAAAAATCTCTGAAGTTGTTAGAATACAGACGGTGGGTTCCTTCTGGTAGTTCACATAATAAGTCTAGAAGGGATATCCGCAAGAAGCTGAAACGTAGTCTAAAGACTGATCGTGAGGCTTGGTTATTGGAAAAAGTTAAGGAAATGGAAATCGCTTTTGACACAGGGGATACCGGCAAACTCTTTAAGCTGATCCGTGCTGCTGGGCCCAGGCGACCGTCTGTCAGTGATGTTATCAGCGAGGCAGACGGCACACTAATTTGTAGTAAGTTCAGAAGGCTATAAGGTTGGGCGAAGTACATACTTCTGATGTAACGCCCTGGTCGGTAGATTTAGAACCACCCGCTGAGACTGAGGTTCGCGATTGAATCTCGGTTTTCAACTGTAATAAGACTGCCGGTCCAGATGATCGCGTACCGACACTTTTTACAAAAGGTGGAGAGGTGTTGGTTGAGGCCTTGACTCAGCTGTTTCAACTTGTGTGAATGACGGAGACCATTCCTCCGTGCTGGAGTCACGCGATAATAGTTCCTATATTCAGGAAATGTATCAGGAGCTCTTGCATAAACCATAGGGAAATTAGTTTGACCTCAGCCATTTCTAGGGTTCTGGCATTTATTATACTTCGTCGACTCACTGCAGTTCGGGAGTTAAACATTAGAGAAGAACAGGCAAGTTTTCGTCCTGGTCGGGCATGTATAGATAACATTTTCACCCTTCGTCAACTTTTAGAACAGCGTCATGTGTTCCACTGGCCAACAATTGCCGTATTTCTCGATTACAAAGGTGCATTCGATTCAGTGGATCGATCTACACTTTTAGAGTCGCTTAACCGCAGGGGTGTACCGACCAAGTATGTGAACATACTGTCGGCGCTTTACTCCCTTACCTCGGCTCAGGTTAGGGTTTGCACTGAACTGTCTGACAGTTTCAGCACCAG
>JTDE01021212.1:17526-37368 GCA_014338405.1 Paragonimus skrjabini miyazakii | reverse complement strand
TTCTATGCAGCAACGAAACCTGGCCACTCAGAGTAGAAGAAGTGAACCGTCTTTAGATATTTGACCACCGATGTCTGCGTTCAATCGCTCGTATCGGGTGGCACCAACGAATAAGCAACGAGGAGGTGAGGAAGCGGGTGTTTGGCACTGATTGTCAAACGAGTTCTTTCGTTCAGTCCTTACACTTGCACAGACTTAGATGGTTAGGTCATGTACTCAGGATGCCAGCTAGTCGTCTGCCACACTGGCGGTCTATTGGAGTAAGGTGCGAGGTGGACAGATGATGACCTGGCGTAGACAAATGAAATCGTTCACGAAGGGGTTGGCTACTGTAGATCGGGTTCGTCTTCCGGGCCGGAGCCCTTGCGACTCACAGAGTCGGTGGCTTGAGACGTTAGGTAAGATGGAGGCTAACCGAGCTCAGTGGCCTGAATGTTGTTGTTGTTTGGCCGAGTTGTTTGCTAAGTGAGTTCACATAATGACGCGGGGAAGTGAAAGCCGTAAGAAGGCTGTCTTGCTGATGACTCCTTACTTTCACTTACAACTCGGTTGTTTGTTTGCAGGGTGTAGACGCTTTGATGTTGTATGTTTCGAATGTAGACGTAGCTATTTTGTACTGGTTAGGTCCCCTCCCCTTGCCTTTTTCTCTTCTCTCTTCCTATACAGGGTGCTTTTTTTCCTTCTGGTTGTGTGGCAGTTAAGCTTCAGTGTGGACCACTGACGTATTACTGTCTATGATGATGATGCAGGGATATACCGCCACTCCAAGTGCTCCGAATTTCGTCTGACGTGTTTAACCAATGAAGCTGGCAAAGTCCCGAGGGCCAATCTGCCGAAAACACTCTAAGGTGCTCACAGTAGTCATACGTGCCGATGTGGTTTTTCGAAAGCACGAGGCGTATTTTTGATAACCTTGCTGAATATATTCGATTTATTGAGGCTTCAGCTAGAGAGTGACGTAAAAAATGTATTTACTTTTAACTGTCTCAAACCTTATCCCTTAAAAGTTGTAGCACACATCTAATAGTACATGCTGTAAACCACCTCTTTTGTACCAACACATCTACAACCGGGTATTACGGTAACCCAACAACGAAAGATCCGTGAAGGTAATTTTTATAGTGCAGTCGTACAGTCAAAATGACATTAAGTCAAAACTGAAGTGACAACTATCCACTCCAACAGTGATATAGAACAACCATGATGAAGAAATTGTAGTGGACAAGTGGGTACACGCTAGACCCTCGTCCACTAACAATTTTAAACGCCTTTCCTGAAGAGCAGTCGAAACATAAGTAGTTAATTCTAGCCTAGTCTGGGACCAACGGCAGCAACCAAGAGGAGAAAGGAAAGAAGCGCGAGATGGGCCACAGCCCACTCGGCGTCACTCAAAAACGCGCCAGGAGAAAAAGTGCGTGGAACCTTCGAGTGCGTTAAACAACGCTCGAAAAGGGTACAGTTAAACGACCTTGAAGAATGAAATAATAGATGAGTCGTTAAGAAAAGAGCAAGCATTCGCTGCGTGCAATTAGTTGCACGACTGAAGAAAGCGGTATTCAGTCTATATCAGGCCTCCTATTGCAGGCATACAAAGAGTCATGCGTACAGAACAAACAAGCGGGAAAACACGGTTGCAGCCGGGATCCTTAGAGAAGCCACACGATCGCCGGTCACTACAAAATGACCAAAATGATTAAGGGCTAATTAAACGGTATGACGTCAAATAACTGAAAACGTTGTGAATGCAGACATGCTACTCACTGTGTTTCGGTGTGCTACGCATTAGGTCTCTAACTACAAATACGAGGGAAGTCAAACATAATATATAAAAGGCTGCTGAATATTGGTTAAACCGAAAATGCAAATGTTGTTGTGACTCTAGAGACAGTACTGGCGCAAACCAGTAGCCGGAAAAACTAGGTACCGACCGTCATCAAACAAGTTTACCAACAGCAATTTCGCGCCATGCTGTGATATGACATTTAATTGGACGGAATACATGAGGTTACCCTACTTAATCACTTAGGCACACTAAGCAGCTCTACGTTTCGAGATTATTTTACACGTCATACACACCATGTAGGTCAATGGACTAGACTTGACCGTCGCTGAAATGCCAGGATGGAAGGTATGATGTATTTTATCGAACACATGTAGTCGGTAAAAGTTGAAATCGTCCAGCCCTAATGTCCAGCGGAAATGATGCACAGAATCTCATCAGCAGATGTTAGCAAAGGATGATGGGTGAGAAGTAGCGCCAGCTGCTAGCAGAAGTTGCAAAAATAAGTTTTCCAAAGTTGTGCGCTGAACATGTTGGTTAAGTCGAGTGGATATTGAACACCTAATGCTGAAATTCACGGTAGAGTATCAGCTACAACATATTCGCCACCAGGAACGTAACATGTTTATGATAGTCATCGAAATAAGAGGTCTAAATGTAAAACTCCGCGCGTCAGATATTTATCGGGTTGCTTATAATAGGCTGAACTTATTTGAGGCTAGTAAAAATCACGTACTGATTTCCTTCGGAAAATCGGAAAAAGTCACAAACGGCCAAGTGGGTAGCCAACAACTTACCCCAAAATGTCCTGCATTTAGGTCAGGACGAAAGAAGACCTTTTGAAAAGTAAGCGAGTGGTTTGCAAAGTCCCATGAAGTACTGTTGAGAAACAGTGCCAGCTGAGGTTTCTCACTAACCAACGGGTATGCTTAATTTGGCCGTTGAGTTAAAACAACTAAATGTAAAAACCGTGGCTAAAGTATTCTTATTGCAATAGCTGTTGTGAATAATTCTAAATCATTATCGACATGGCCTTGGATTAAGTCACTCAAAGACTGCATTAGTATGATGAATTGCAGAATGAATCACCTGCAATAATTGATCATCCTTGAGGCAGCGGATGACATGTTATCAATTAATGATCTTCCGAACGACATGATGTTTGAAGCGCGTTACTAGAGGGTTGCCAGAAAGTGACCGTGATCATTCCAGAAGTACATAAATGAAATAATTAACTTAGCTGAAACCCAGAGCTAGCTTTGATGCGGTAGTAATAACACCCGAACTGAGCAAAGCAGGTATTTATCTCTCCAGCGCAATTGTACAGTTTACTGTCAACAATGTAATAAAACAACAGTACTGAGAAATAGGATTAGTAACAATCACCATAGTAACTTCTTTTCCCATTTTTGTAGTCATGATAAAAAGGTGTGTTTTAGGAGTAAAATCATCCGGCTATCATATTTTTGGTAAAACTGTTTTGCAGTCAAATTTCATTGTTTTATTTGGAAAAATGGAAATCGGATTGATATCTGTTCACAATTGCCACCTTACTTACAATATAGTGTATTATTCTCTGGGATCTTTATTTAGCTAGTAAATATAGACAATCCAATTTGAAGCGTAAGATCCCAAAACTACTTATACAATAAATGAAAATTGACTTTTGGTGTCGCTCCCTATGGATGAAGTATTATTCACAAGAGCCAGAAATTTCGAAGTTATGTGACGTGGGGGTACTCTGGTCAGTAAATGTATTATTTGTTCTTCCCGGTTTGATCTTTTGGAAATTTGCAAAACTACCTCTAACTCTAAAATGTTCACACAGGACAAATATAACAGTCGCGTTTGATTCTGCAGCCTTTCTTATACTGTGCATTGATACTGAGTATAAAGTGAACATGATATTGACGTCTAATACTGAACTTACTCATATAATCTTTCTGTTTAACACACTCAAATGAGGCTAGACTGTGTTGCTTTTTTCAACAAGTTTTCAGTTTCGGATGAAACTGTCCATAAGCAGGTATTTACGCACTCCGTTATTCAGGTTCTCCGCAGTGTAGTGTGGGAAATCTGTTGCAATGCGTGAGCACTGTCGTGCAATTGGAATCGTGACTAACAGTGTCGTGGCATAAACTTATATGCAACGGTGTTGAGAAATGCTTATCTGCAAGTATAGCATCCTAATTAAAAACGTGTGCCAGTTGAAGAAAATTTTAACAGTTTCTCAATTACCCCTATTTAGTTTATTAAAGTAAGTAATATGAAATTTGAACATTTTGGCCTCATCTCCACAGCTAGTTGGATTAATGCGTTACATTACCTTAATTAGCGCAAACAAATAACAGTTGCAGTGATAATTGCTCTGTCGAAGCAAATCAGTGCATGCGTCACCGAACGGTTGAATATTTTCTCAGCGAAAGGTGTGGTTACCGGTGCAAACAAACAGCGAAGGAAGTAAACAAAATGGAAATCTGGAGCCACAACGTGCAAACATGTCCACACAGAAGGTAATAGTGTCAGCTCGATCAGTTTGCTGTTCGGGTTGCAGCGGTACACCAACCCCAATATCTTGAGGACCAATACAATCAGTGTCAACCAAACGCCAACAAGCAGTGTTGTACGCGGAGAAACAATTACTTATACCGTTAAACGTCCTTATTCGTAAATTTCTAGTATCCTCCTATCAGTCTTTCTTACCTTGCTCTACAATACACACAGTCAAGTTATTTTTACCAAGTGACTGATGAATTTGAAGCAAACTAATAACATAACACTCCTATTCTTGCTGTCCATGTGAAATGAACCGGTAACACATAAGTTGATTTGATAATAAACACAACGATGAACAGTTTGCTAAAACTTAATCAAGATTCACCGTCGTACTGTTCTACTGACTTTCCAGGTTGATTCCTTGTAATCTCCACTCAGAAATTCGGATTTCACTCATATATGGAGTTTGATAAAATATGAGATTTAATACTCCGATTAGTAGTTCACTGAGAACTGCAAACAACTTGCATAGCTCAACCACTTTTATTTCACAAATACACTAATCGGCCTGGAAAACCTACGTTAACACAAAAGTTATCTAAGGCAGTTTATCGTTTTGTTTCCTGAAATTTTCTTTATCATATCAAGGCCGACATTACAAGGTTGGGCATTTCGGTCAGCCTTCAACTCAGAAGCTGTATCTACAAATGAAGAGTCTACAACGAACTCTCCCCTTCCTCTGAGCCATTTTGGAAGTGTCTTTGACTGCCAAAGCTCTCAACGAGTAGTGACAGCAGTTGACAAGATCCTTGATGAGATGAAGTTACATACTGCATATATAAAGGTATGTATCTACTGGCTCAAAAATGGTTACATGTTTGTCTTTCTTGTTATAACTTCTTGTTGGGCGGATGAGTTCTACAAAACTATTGCATAAAAGATACAATAATTGACATTAAGTTGGCCATCCACTAAATTACGCACCTTATTAATGGTACTGCATACACGAACACTAATATAAGGTTTTCGAAGTATAAGTTGGTTTTGGTGTGGTGGAAACCTGAACAAAATATTCTTACTTACACTTGTTGCTTCCAAGAAAATAACCTTATATTTTCAAGTAAAACATCTAACAAATGCCGTATGCCTTTGATGTTAAGATGAACAGTCTTATCCTATTCATAAAAACATCAAGATATCGTGGCTTTTTAACTATTTTCTGGTTAAGTTACGATGGCTTTGCTTTTCAAGAAGCATAGTGAATGTTCGGTAGAGTTGCTAGTGGAATCAAAAAACGTCATCTTCAGAATAACGGGTGCCAAGAGCATGTTTTTCAACGAGCACAGTGCTAGAAACTGCTTTCGTCATAACCTTGGAAGTTGTTGTAACTGGACCTACGGCCTGTGACCGCGTAACGGCCAATGAAACGGCGGATAATAACACGACGGATAACAAAGTATACGCGGTTAATTAGTGCCTTCCCATCCACTCAATGCTACCGCAAGAATCTAAGGAAAAGACTGACCCTCAAACAGCCCAGCCCGAAGACAACATGGTCACAAACCTGTTCGTATTTATAGGGTTTGCGACTAGCAAAAAACAAGGTCAAATGGAATAGACCAGACGAAAGTCTAGACAGAGTACAGTCTAGACGTTTAGTCGGGATGACAACAACAGTTGTCACAACGGCTGAGGTTGTTCGTGAAGACCGCAAAAACATATGACCATGGCAACGGTGAAGGTAACTCACAAGTGCACTGTGTTTTTCTTTTTACACTATATTCTCGGGGAACTGGCAACTTCCTCGACCAAAGTACTTGCCAATTTTTCACCACAGTATCAAAGGCGGGTAGCGTGTGTTTCCTGATTGTATGGTACTTCTGAGATAGTTCATTTCGTTAATAAATATTGAGAATATAAAACGTTCTTTCCGCTCTTACATCGACTATGCTGTGTCTTACGTCCCATTTTGTAGCCTCTGATCGAGTAATGTTTATCCCGTTTCAACACTTTGGCAGATATTGAAAATGTTTCGACCGATTTATTCCTTCAGGTTGTATGTCACTGCATGTGAACACCATCTAATTTATTATGATGTTTTGTCGCTTATGGAAGTGACAGGGCCTTAATTTCATAGGAAACTTATCGTAACTTAGTTCAGAGATCTCTCTTAACATAATCCAGCTTATTTTCTACCGTCAAAGTTGGCCAAGTGTACCTTAGTGGTGTATGCCCATCGACCAACTTCCACAAAATTCATCCAAGAAATTAACTGATATAATGCAAGTTATCGGAGATGCTTTTGAATTCGTTTAATAAAACGCACCTAGAACCGTCAATGCTTCTCTCTACTACAAAAAATTGTACGTAAGCTCTAACATGCCTGATAATATAGTGTTCTGGTTTGAGACTCCTGTCACCAAAGAATGACAAGGAATATCGCACAAGAAAAATTTAATAATTCTTTCGAAATCGCTAACGGAAAAGCGGCCAATTACAACACGACAGTAACCTTTATGACTAAGTAAGCTTGCTTTAATACTACACGGGTTTCAATCCTCTATGCAAATCGTTATTAGGAAAGTAAATGCTACTTTTTTCCGACCCTTTTTGTTACTAACACTAAAAGCTTTTGTCGGTGCGGTCCAGATTGGGCGGAGCTCTAAGGTTTATGAACAATGGTCTCTTGAATACAATTTTTTTTTATTTTGAAGAGGTGATACTGGTCAGGCTGAAAGCAACAGTAACAGATCAAATGCAAGAGGAAAATTGGCAGTGAAACTGAAAATTCGTTTGAGGTTTGCGTGATACCAGTGGAATGAAATAAACGTTACACAAAGGGTCAATATTAAGTTAAACAGAATTAAAAATGGATAGCACATTCATATGGAAAATACTTGTTTCTCACTGGAATCCGAGCTTGGTAAAGGACTGGTTGAGGAAGCTGTTAGACAAGTTTACTGAAAATATGACGTTACGCTTTGACCCCCTGAATAGTTCTGAATATAAAGGACAGAATGGAAACAATCTACCGCATTGCAATACATGAAGCAACTGATCGAGTTAACTTACAGACGAACAGATGTCGATTTAATTTAGCATGAGTTCACCGCGACTCATATTCAGTTTCAGGTTTTGTATTCAGACTGGTTCTAACAGTGATGTTACTGTGTCTGTTCTTGAGGCAGTTGCCTGATATGTAGGGTTAGTCTAATTGATCATGACTAAACTTTTAAGCATATTGATTCAGTCGTTTCTTATGAGAAATGAATGTTATAGTGGTTAATATGGTAGCCTTGAAGCCTTTGTTGTAGCTTAAATCCCAATGGTTAAATGTTGGTGCAAATATGGATTGGTTTACCTTACATCTAATTTCTTCTTAAATGGGTTCCATGACTAACTGAGATAAATACAAAACCTAACAGCAAACGGATGTGATTTTCAGCTTCCAAAGATACACATAAGTCAGATACTCTATGACTGAAAGAGACTACGTATTTTTTAGGGTGAGGTGGTTATAAATTTAGCATTGTGAGTTGCTTAAAAAGAATGGATGACATGTGTTATGCTGTTAACTCCTGCTTTCAGTATTCACCTCAGCAACCAACTATGAATGCGCTGCAACTTTCGCAGATGGACCGTTTGCGTGAACGAACCGCACTCAGATCGCTACCCTACCATAAGAAAAATCGCAGGTGAGAAGAGACTATTAATATTACTTATATATTTGAAAATGTCACTTTGATTATGCGACGTAAACCAACGGTGTAAAAATGATAAGTTTGCGGGAAAACCTTTCCATGGTCAATTTCTAAAATGTTCGACATTAATTAGTGGACAAAAGAATGCAGTAAATCCAATATGTGACGTCTAGTTGCATAACATCAGTCATCTGGATTTCGAAGGTTTGCGAAGAAATCGGCATACGTTCGTGATAGGTCTATTCGGGCTATGAATGCATGACCATGAGAGATTCAATATACTTACTAGACGTGCAAGTGCAGGCGAACTGCAATAACTACTGCGATTGCTAGTAAACCGTCTTTGACCAGATCTGATAGTTCGGCTTAAACGGTCGGCGATCGCAGATGAACAGGCCCTTACCGATTTTCGAACCAGCCACATCCGATGGCGCACTATCCAATGGGTCGCCGCGCGCCCGATCGAATGAAAGGCTCCGATGAATCCGGCCGACTCGTTTAAACCGATCTATCAACCTTGTGAGATGCAGTCATAGCTAGCGATCACAGAAGGTGTTGCAGTTCGCTGCACCTGTCCCCATTACACGCTCATAAACGTCTAGTGACAATATTGAACCTCCCATGGACACCCATCCACAACCCGAATAAACCAATCACGCAAACATGCCGATTTCTTCGCAAACTTTTGAAGTCCACGTGACTAAAGTTATGCAACTAGACGTCAAATGTTGGACCAAGTGAACAATAATGCTCATTATCATTTGCTCCACCGATGTACTATTCACCAACCCGCAGCATGTCCGTATAAGTATGTTGTACTTAGCCTGATAATAAAGGGCCGAATACATGTCTGTTTGTTACGCTTTTCTTCTCGCGAATAAATCGAATTTATTCACAGTAAGTATCACCAGACCACCCATTGTTGATCGCGTTCGTCCGTCAGAGGAGGGTCTTTTGAACTAGCGATGCATGGTGAGATTGTAGTTGCTGATGCTGATTGGTAGTAATGATACCGTTGTTTAGCAGAGTTTATTGTGAATTAGATCACTGAATGCCGGAAGGAAGCTACTTCACACATATGGTTTTATCTCCATTTTACAACGTGTTGTGGATTGCCTTAGCTTAAATCATCGCCGCCATCCTTTTAAGTTTTGAGCCATTCTGGTGAGTAGTCCGGCTCGGGCTGCCGTTGGTTCTGGCAGTGGTTCACGAGTTAACCGAGTAATGAACACAACTATATAGGGAAGAAAAGTGAGGAGAATGAAAATAGAATTACAGTGGAACTTCGTGAAGGAAAATATATAAGCCGACAAGCTCGCGGGCTCGCCAGTGACTGCGACGCTCTGACATGCTACAGGGTGCATCCAGCCAACATTGTAGCTGACGCCGAACTCCCCAACCGGGTAGAAAGAACTCGCTAACCTTGCTCAGCAGAACGACCAAGGCTGTCATAACCCGTCACCAAGACATCGCATGGTCTCCTTGTAGTTCATTCCAGTAACCAACGGCCACACCGAACAATGCACGGTGCGGCAGACGCTTCGTCGGTATAGAGAGTACGTAAGCTAGCCAGCGAAGAATGTACACTTTTATAAACTAACAGTCGCACACTCCTCAAGTACAAGTAGACAGACAGTCGCATAGCGTGAATAGCTAATCTATACGATTCTGGCTGACTGGTGGAAACAACAGTGGTTGAATACCGAAGGCTTATGTGCACCTTCCGCATGGATGGGCCAGATCTCAGATCCATGTCGGAAAACTGAGCGCGTACACACCTGATACCTTGTCTTTAGTTGACATATGGACGTCTTTAGGACGTCACAATTGGCGAATTTTCACGAGTACATCGCGTGCTTTGCATACACATTGTTAGCAACAATACAGGCTGATAAGATGACGCTATCCAGGTAAATGAAACAATCAACAGTCAGTGTCAACCAAATCTTGCAACAGTAGTTTAAACACTGTCACAGGCATGCACAAAGTGTGAGCACTAAGGACCAGCTCTATAGTTTAATCGGTTCCAGACGGTCCGCATGTTCTCTGCTGGTGAACTAAGTGAAGCAATGTCGCCGGAACACTTAATATCACTTAGCTTGTTGTACCCGTCCTTGTTAAATATTGCATCTACCAAACGTCGCATCTTTCGGAATGTTCCCATATTTTGCCTGCACTTATCCTACCTTGTGTAGCTATCTGCATTTCTCAGGTGTAATGTGTGACAGCTTAAAATGAGGCACAGTGTAATGCATGCTTACCTTCCTTTGGGTGCATGTCAAAATCGTTGAGATATATGACAACTAGCCTACGACTGCCAACTGCGTCCACCAGATTTTGTTTTAAAGTAACATGTGTCTGTATGCAAAGGACATCCATTCATTGGAAACTTGAATGAAAAAACTTGTGGATGAATTTGTACCTTTCCATCGAGTTTACCAATTAACTCATTACCTCGTGTTTCTTTGTCCAAGACTAGTTTGATCCCCCGCCATCACATGAATGGTGAATTAACAAACAATGACTAAATTCACTTTGGGAGCGTATATCATGTAGAAGATAGTCGGTTTTTACGAGCACAATTAAAACCGTCGGAAAAGGATTACAGAAATTAAACACATATCATCCTTCACATAGAGAGAAGGAAGGAAGAGATCGAACGCTCATGTCAAATAACATTTGAAGTGGAGAAAGCTTAAAACGGTTGCACACAGATGTACATTCTGTACTCAAAGAATATATATAATGACCCCAATAAATGGACATATTTAACGGGGGCCGAAGTGCGTTGGACACTGCCCCTCAGAAAGCACATCGGTCTACCCGGTCATAAATGACTTTTAGGTTCAAACACACCACGGTCATTGACTGACCAGAAGAATACTCATGATCCATCGTCTGTTTCGAGACATGATCGACATACCGAGGACAAGGCCGGAAGTTTGCCTGCTCTTGTTTGTGGTTCTGTCTCTCCGCGCTCCAGCGGCCGCTACGTTATCAGACCCGTGAGAAGCTTGTATGTGATAAAGATGAAGTAAATATTTCCGTTCGTCACCCGGGCACCTTTTTGGAAACGGGAATGATATTCACTCTGTAACTACTTCTTTACGATCGGTTTCGTTCTTGTTGGGACTCACCAGGTAATGGTAATTCGAATAATTTTCAGCTTCCTCAGTAACGTTTTCTTCTAGGATATTCTACGTCACTGTTGAGGTGAACGGCGGCCCGAGCCACAGTACCTTTTGGTCAGGCTCATGGCTGCTATGATGATGATGATGATGGTGATGGTAATTCGAATGGAGGATCGAACCGGCAATCTTTTATGTTACGAACCGAATATCTTATGCACTTGGCCACTGGTTCCGTCAGCACCACCTGTGACCGCGAACTCATATATAATCCTGTTATTACTTGTTCTGCACCCCGTTGATGCCGACAGACACAGTCCACCTGGGATTGTTAGTCTACACTGTTGATGAGCAACAATCAAAGGGCAATTCATCAGTCTGTTATATGGAACGCCGTACTGTGGTCTCTCTTTACCACATTTGAAAAGAATAAAAGAGAAAAATAAGGATATATGGATTTAATACGTTTTACTCGTTCGATCCCCGAAGCCACTTCGATCTCCGGCAGGGGTTGTTGAGAATGTTAGAACTAACTAGACAGTCTCTAACATTCATAGACGAACAAGCTAGCTTAGGTCACTTGAGGGTGTTCTTTAGGATGCCCAGCCCATATGTCAATTCAACACCATAAGTTAAGACTTTGTGTGTTGTCTTCTTCACACATAGTCTTCCTGATAAGTTGTCATCGGCCAGTGGAAACGGCACCAGTTGTTCCATGATGAAAATGCCATTTTCCACTAGTTTAGCTGGCTGAGTGAATAAGCCTCACGGTTTTCACGCAGACTGTTCATTTCGCCGCGGTCCTTGCCATATTTGAAGACGAGGGGGTTCGGTCGACGTCTGTTTATAGTTTCTGCTGAATCTACAGAAGTATAATTTTTATGTATCTGTAATATCACTTCGGAATAGATCTGACCCTTAGGATTTATGCCCGGTGTTCATTTGGATTACTCCATTTGCCATTGTTGTTCGAAAGATATTTTATTTGCCCTTGTCGCTTAATTTTCCCTTGAATACCTTATGGTCACAAACAGTTGATTTCTGGCCGGAAAACGATATGAAGCAGGAGTGAAGAATGGTACGTTTTGGGTCATAGTGGTTACCAAAAATGAACGACAGTCTGTGCCACCGACAGCCAATGGTGATGTAATCAGCTTGCATCCATGGTTGAGTAAAACAGGGTGACCGCTGTGTTGCGTTGTCGCGTCTGTGTTAAAATGCACAACGTTAGTCAGTGGTGTGCACACAGCGGAGATGCTGTATGTGCACCTTCACCTCAAATCCGTGTTAACGGAGATGTTGTCAACAGCTGCACAGATTTCTGCTACTTGGGCAGCAATCTGTCCACCGATCTGTCCGTGTGCCGCGAGTTGAGAGCTCGTGTGGCAAAGGCTAGTACTGCTTTCGGACGCCTTGAAAGACGTGTTTGGAGGAACTACAGCCTAAAGCCGAGCACTAAGGTCTTTGTTTACCGTTCAATTGTGCTATCTACACTGCTGTACGACAGTGAAACGTGGACATTGTATCAGCGGAACGTGGGCTATCTGAGACGCTTTCATTTGCAATGTCTAAGACGCATCTTGGGTATTCTGTGGTCGGACATGGTTCAGAACACTGAGGTACTGTGGCGAGCGGACAGGAACGGGATGGAAGCCTTGCTGATGTTGAATCAGCCTCGTTGGCTGGGTCACGTCCGTCGGATGGGTGATGACCGTATTCCGAAACAGGTGCTGCATGGATAACTGAGATCAGGTAAGCGGGATCCTGGTGGTCAGAAGCTGAGATACCAGGATGCTGTGCAGGTAAGTCTTTCACATTGTAAAATTGATTTTAGATGTTGGGAAGACTTAGCGTTGAACCGGACAGCTTGGAGGAATACAATTCGGACGGGCGTCCGCGAGTTCAACGAGCAGTTACTGCGCGGCCGAGAACGAAAGCGCGCGGTACGCAAAGAAACCCTCGGTGCCATAGGTCGTGGTGACATGACTATATGGCGTTGCGATGTGTGCGGCCGCGAATGCGCTAGCCGTTTGGGATTAGTTGGTCACCAGCGTAGTCACAGTGCACCGTCGGCGAAGAGACGACGAGTACGTTAGGCTCAGGTAGGTCATATCAGTAGATTCATTTTACTTCTGTTAACTATTGCATCGACCAAGACCATGGTCGTTTGGCAAATGATCCGCTCCTCTTTTCAGAAACTTGGGTGTCTGTGATCTTTGTTGGTGTATTGAATGATGAATCGTCTGAGTTTTGTCTGTCAACTTTATCCTGTTTGGAATGCCCTAGCATGCATTCATATACTGAAATGCTTCTTGTATTACATTTTAAATATCTTCCTTCTTAGTAAAGATCTTGTCATTGCAGCCTCTTTCTCTGTTTATTTTCCAAGAGATAAGGGTTTTATTTTCGTGCAAGCCATTCAATTGGCAAACCAGCATTGGCCAGCTGGACACAAAGGCCTCACTCGTACATCTGCTGGTCTTATTCCTTCGGGTTTACACCGGATACGTGGTGTGTGAGTGGAACCGCAAGTGGTGCAGCGCAAGCCTTTTGGGGTGGTGGTTTAAAGCGCAGGCGTCCTTTGGCTTCGGTCACTGTGACAGGCTAATCCGTTTCGGATGCCGCCAACCAATATTCCATCACTGCTGTAAATGAGTTGCACTCGAGCATCATGCGCACCATCCAACAAATTTCGCTGTGTAGTATGACGCCCAAGTTGTGGTTTTATGCCACCATCAAGCGCAAGGATGTGCTTGGATTGATTTTGAATCGAACGGATGAAAAGGGCATCAAAGAAGGCGTTTTTAAGTTACCCGAACTTTTTTCCTTTACAGAGCATGTGATTAAACACTACTGTTTACATTCTTCTTTGAACCACAGCATACTCTTCTATTCCCCATGGCTTTCTAACAGTTAATCGGCGGTGTCAACCACTGATGTTCTGCTGTTTGTGGTGATGATATTTTTCGATTGTCCTACTCTTTTTTAACTAGGTATTAACATCTTCTGACCGCCGAAAAACAAATCATACTGGATAAACCATACGAAGACAGACCATTCTAGTTTTTGATTACACTTACGATTGCAAAAGGCAACCAAAACACAAACGCTGACGAATCATTCAAAACTAGGTTTCTATCATTATTTCATGATTACGCAGAGCGTAAAGACAATAGAGATTCGAAAACATTCCTATGAAATCGACAAACCTATAGGATTATCAAATGCGAGTTTGCACATCATGAAATTTCTCCATGTTTGACCTTCATTAAAACATTATATGCCGTAGGTAAGTCGAGTACATACTTGTATTAGTGCTTTGTAACGATCTAGTCGAACTACTGCTCGCTTAAGAAATTACTTTGAACCAATTGACAATTATACAACTTCTCTCTACTTGGACACAGCAAGATGATTGGTTGCGTTTGAAGCATTTTCATAAAGCGCGTACAGCTAAGCGGATAAATTGTGCACCTATGCTGTCACAACTTTAGCCTACTAAAAAATAGCTGCAGATTTCACAAGGAAATCACGTTTTGCTCGTCCATAGCAGCTGTGTAGCGAAATATAATCAAACCATTCAGGTTAAAGAACCATTTGTTTAGGCTGTGCCATGCAACAACATATTGAAATTACTGATCTAAACAACTTCTGAGGTGTTGAGGTAAGGCAATCTGACCTTGTCAATTTTTGGTAATTGACCGTGTGTGGTTTAAGCTCATTTGATAACAGCACAACCATTTCAGCATGAACTCTGTAAGATTTTCAACTCAAAAATCACCATACATCGACGGTTTAGCAACAGCAATTTTCGAACATCCAAGTCGTGCATATGATGAAACATGCGACCTGTTATTCAATCCCAGGACATACAAGTTTGCTTTCCCAGGTTGTAACGAGGCGTAATCCTAAATGACCAAGCCAGGTGTCATGCTCCGATGGATTGTTCAGTTGGAATAAGGTGGGAGGCGGACAAACGAGGGGGTAAAAGGCATATGGATATACCTGTGGGTGGGTTGACCACTGTAGACCGCGTTCGTTTTTGTGACTGCGGTCTACTCTGTTTACAAAGTATGTGCGCGGAGCCGTTAGAAAAGAAAACCTTATATTGGATTCAAGTACGATGCATATTACAGTTGTCTGACTGAGTTCTTTATAGTTTTAGGACAAATGTTAAAGCTAAGCATTGAGATCTGATAAAAATGATTGCGTCGTCCTACTGTGACTATTCACTGAGCTGTTTCTGTGCAAGCCATAGACAGTGAGAAATAGTGTTCGACGTTAAATCAGGAATTTTATGAATATTCATTTGTTTCTTTCCAGCTAATTATATTCATATTTTTGCCAGTTAGACAGCAAAATTCACCATGGACATATTACAGTCAGTGAAGATAATGATGAGGATTGTCAAGGCTGACAGATTGTTACCGATGAGTGGTCGAAGATTTGGTTAGCTGCAATTTCAACACCATTCACATTTGATCTCAGCAGATGCCAAATATGAGTGATGTTCAACCTGATAATAATACAATCCATTGTGTAGTGGACAAGTGGGTATGCGCTAGACCCTCGTCCACTAACAATTTAATACACCTTTCCTGAAGAGCAATCGAAACGTAGTCCCAACAGGCATTGAACTAGAGAACACAGCAGGGTTTGGAGACACATCGTATATTTCCAGCAATGTTTGGAAATATTATAAGTAGTTAGCTCTAGCCTAGTCTGGGACCAACGGCAGCAACCAAGAGGAGAAAGGAAAGAAGCGCGAGATGGGCCACAGCCCACTCGGCGTCACTCAAAAACGCGCCAGGCGAAAAGTGCGTGGAACCTTCGAGTGCGTTAAACAACGCTCGAAAAGGTTCGGGTTATACGACCTTGAAGAATAGAATAAAAGATGATTCGTTAGGAAAAGAGAAAACACCCGCTGCGTGCAATTGGTTGCACGACTGAAGAAAGTGGCACTGAGTGGAAATCAGGCCTCCTATAACAGGCGTATACAGGATCATGCGTACAAAACAAACAAGCAAGACAATACGGTTGCAGCCAGGATCCTTAGAGAAGTCACACGATCGCTGGTCACTACAAATGTGGTGGACTATCAAGCAACAAGCGAATCGGGGACGGCGTGAGCGACCGGATGAGTTATCGCTCGAATGGATCGGACCAACGGGCGAGACATGGCAGACAAAATAGGATGGACGACCAAATCGGAGGCGCGATTATTCCAACACTCAGGGGAATATCTCGACACAGTCGTGGTGTGCGGTCAAACCCCATAGTGGATAGATGGAAGACAACACGAGGCACCGGACGAGCCATTGCTCAACGAAATCGGACCAACGGACGAAGATTGGCAGTCGGAAAACCCACGGATAGAAGACGCCGATCACACACATAAATCGGGCAGAAGTGTACACGACGTGGGAGCTGAAACCGGTGGTATTGTGGACTGGAATTGTGATTCAAAATCGCGAGCGCGCGTGTGGCATTGTAACTACCGAGTTGGACAATAAAAACTGTGCTTTATTGGACGCCTTTTCGCTAGAGTGGTGCCGTACCCTGAACAAAACGCAATGACGTTGCCATAGCCAAACCAATTTTCGCTTGGATATGTGGAGTAGTGGTTGTCGGGGTTTGATTTGATTGCGGGATACAACGGATTGAAAATCGAAACACAACTGTTGACAACATTAGGAACACTGTTCACCGAACGGCTTGTCGGAATTGCACAGCGCCAACCCATACAGACGCAAGTCGGACGGCTGGAAGTCACAAAGGTCGCACAGAAGTTGGAGCAGTTGACGAAGGCAGTAGAAGGTTTGAAGATGAATGTGGAACCAAGAGGAGGACAAGTCAGACGAGCACGTGAACAACCTCGCCGTAATCATTGTTTTGTTTGTAATGGGATGGGACACTTTGCCCGCCAGTGCCCTAACAGACGTCTTCGTCCTTGTTCTTCGGTGGTAACGGGTTATCACGGAGGCGTTCCATGGGTGAAGTTCTGATTGAGGGGGGAACAAAATATTGCGATAGTAGATAGGGGAGCGAGTGCGTCAATTACAGACAGAGTACCAGGATTGCCCGTTGGGTCCGGTAATTGGCGTGTAGTTACGGTCGGAGGGACGGCGTTAAAGGCGCTGCGGACTCAGAATGTTGAGATCCAAACAGGTGGTATCAAGCCACGCCACGCCACGTTAGTGTTTGACAATGTGAAAAAGACGATAACAGGCGCCGAGCTGCTACATCGATTGAAAGCAAGCATAGATCTGAGGAGGAACGAGTTGCGTGTTGTTGACGATGTCAAAAAGTTGTATCGCGAGGAGACCAAGGATCAGTGCCGAATGAGCTGTGTCTCGATGAAATCTCTGCCAGATTGTCCGATCCCAGCCATCCGGCAGTGTGCTAATGAGTTTGTTGCTTTGTTTACTAACGGGAATGACCAACACGGATTCTGTACATGGATGGAACACTCGATAGACTTATAGCCGGGTGAGCAATGCAAACCAGTATACTAGCAAATACCACCAAAGTTGATTCCGGAAGTGGAATAGCAGCTAAAGGAGATGCTGGAGAAAAAAATAATTCAGAGGACAAGCAGCCCATTTTCGTCACCGGTCGTGTTGACTAAGAAGGCGGATGAAGCCTACCAACTTTGTGTCGATTTCAGAGAGCTGAACCGAGTGACGGTCAAAGATGCGTTCCCGATGCCTCAGATGGAGATCTTTGCGCACCTGGCAGAAATGAGAGTACTATCCCTCATTGATTTGCGTTCTGGTTACTGGGAACTACCAATGGGACGGATCGACAGAGCGAAGGCAGCGTTTTGTGTGAACGGACAGCAGTACGAGTTCCTTAGGATGCTGTTTGGTCTGTGCAGTGCCCTAGCGACCTTCAGACGTCTTCTACCTCGCATTCTGGAGGGTCAGGTGGGAGTGAGCGTAAACAGAGACGACATCGTTGTATTATCCAAGACAGTGTCGGAACACGTGGACAAACTGCGAGCAGTGTTGCAACGAATCGATGCAGATAGCCTAAAACTGAGTAGTAAGAAGTGCCAAATAGGCCGCAGTTTAATCGTTTGCTTGGGACACACGGTTGGTAATGGAAAAATTCAGCCGCTGCCGGAGAAGTTAGAAGCCATCAAGAACTTCCCAACACCAAAATCGAAGCGGTTACGATTCAAAATTTACGCCGGATTTCTTTCAGAAAGCATATCCACTATTCCATTTGCTCAGAAAGGATAGGAAACTTGTATGGACTGAGGAATTGAAGGTGGCGTTCAACGAACTCAAACAGGAGGCTGCCAGCTTTCGACGGTGCCTGACAATCTCAAAACTGAATGAGCCATTCACGGTATCAGTTGATGCAAGTGACATCGGAATCGGGGCAGTTCTTTCACAACCGTCGGGGACAATTGAGTTTGCCAGCCGAGTACTGACGGAAGCAGAGATAAAATATTCCACCACGGAGAAAGAATGCCTAGTTAGTGTCCGTGAGCTGGAGAACTGGAGGACCTATCTAATAGTGACTACCTTCCATGTCGAGACTGACCACAAACCCCTGATCTGGCTGAAGACGGCGAAGGATCCACGTGGACGATTGGCGCTCTGGGCACTTCGACTACAGAAGTTCAACTTTACTATCAGACATGTCAACGGCACGAACAATGAGGTACCCGATGCATTGTCATGACCGATACAGGAAAGTGAGCTGCCGACTGAAGCCATACCCGTGAACGCAGTATTGGTTGCCGAAAAAGACATCTTGATCAATCAGCAGCAAGACCGTCAAGTACACGAAACATGTGAACATCTGCTGGCAGGTACCAAACACAAGACGTTGACTTCGGAACTGAACAAACTGTTACAGATCTGGGACCACCTACACTTGGAGAACCGCCAACTCGTCGTCGATGTGGGAGTGCAGTGGGGCTACGACATCCGAGATTGTTATTTATTTCAGTGTACCAGAGAGAACGTGTGATTCGACTGGCACACAGATGTTCACATGGGACAAGAACGCGTGTTCGAAATACTGCGGCGGAGGATGTTTTGGCCCACGATGCGGAAAGATGTGATTGATTTCCTTTGAGCCTGCCCCTTTGTCAACAGAACCGACAGATAATGACGACAACACCGCCTATGCAATCGATCGTTACGGAGGAGGCCGCGTACACCTGGGATATAGACATTTTTGGTCCGCTTCCAACAAGTTCAAACGTAAATCAGTAAATAGTTGTTATGACTGACTATTTCACACGATGGGTGGAAGCCATTCCAACGACACATCAAAGGAGCGGAACGGTTGCACACGTTTTCATGAACCACATCCTGGCTTCCTTTGGAGTGTCGTACAGAGTTATCACGGACTAGAGCCCGTGTTTTGAAGGGCAGCAATTTCAGGAGATGCTGATGAACTGGGGGATTCAGCGCCTGAGAACATTGCCGTACCATCCACAAGCGAACGGGTTGACGGAGCGGTTCACTCGTACATGGAAGGAATGCTTGAATAGTAGAGGCAATAGCTGGGAAGAGGGATTACCGGTTGTTCTTTTGGATAACGCACGACGAAGCATGCAACAACTGGGAGTTCACCATTCGAGCTGACGTACAGGAGGGAGCCAAGGATGTCTGCGTGTCCACAGACAGAGAAGGGCAAGTACTAGCGCAAGAAGGACAACGCCTGGAACATCGTGCTCTTGAACGGACAACAGAAAGACAACGCCGAAATAAGCAGT
>JTDE01021212.1:0-17426 GCA_014338405.1 Paragonimus skrjabini miyazakii | reverse complement strand
ACTGCGTTTTGAACTGAATATTGGCATTTGTATCCTTGTATTGGGCTAGTTCCCCTACAGACTTGAAAAAGTAAGCTTACGTCAATAACGGGCTGTTTTCGCGAAAATGGTGGGAAACTTTTTCATCACCAAGCTAATACTTTTGGGACTTATTCGATGTATTTGAATTTTTCCATTTACTCCGCTTATTTACAATTGATGTACTGTGAGTACTTTGCCCGAAATTCCGATTGTGAAATTTTGGAAATATATGTAAAAATCGAGGATTCGCGCCAAAAGGACCGTTTTGCCTTTTGAACGACCTTCAAGGCGAATCCCGTGAAACGGATAACTGCCGGACGTTCAAATCCCGAACAAATAATTGCAAGAGAGCAGCTTATACCTCAAGATAGTAGCTTTTCAGAACCGAGGCTAAGGTATATTTAGATTGATTGCCGACAGAATTGTTGGAAGGATAATGAGGAATTGCGCACGAAACGTAATAGATACGCTGATAACAGAGGAGCTAGCAAACAACATCAGGTGGTGGAGCGTCAGTAATGAATTCTCGTCTGCGCCTACACATCTGTCACAGCTCATTTTGGGTAGTGTTATAAATAAACCAGCAGGTGAAGTGCAGATGTTACAATGCGCCGGAGAATTTTCGGTTCGCCACACAAGACCATGGAGAAGAAGCTACAGAGGAGGACCAAGTGAGCTGTAGAAAGTTGTGCGCGGCTGCCGAGAAACAGATCATACCGGCACATGGATCCACAGAACGAAAAAACAGAATATCGCTGATCATTTGATTACCGTTGTACATTCCCCAGTATATATAAAAATATATATTTTCACAGTAATTGTATTCTTTCTGGCGTGAAACGCATTTCCGTTATTCTGCGGTGAGTGAGGGAGTTGTTTTGTTGATAGCAACAGAATTTTTTGTCGTAAATTTAATCGCTGAATTACATTTGTAATCCGAATGTGCTGCGTAAGCCGTGCTACGTTGAAGTTTTTAATGTTCGGTTGGGGCGTTCTTAGGACACTCGCCGGACGCTCATGGGACACTAATAGGGCGGTCGTGCCGGCTCGATAGTGAACATCGGAGAATGAAATTATCATAAATCAACTGATGACCTTACTTATTTATTTCTTATATTTTCATTCTAGATATTTTGAAATTATAACAATTATCTACAAATTATTTACAAGTCAAGAGCATTCCAGATTTTTAACCAACCTACTGAACCTATTGAGGTCTTGTTTTGCTGGATCGGTTACGTGATTGGCGGTAGTTGGAGCCCAAATGGATCGAGCTCGTTTGTATAAGAATAGGGATAAGAGCGCTGAAGTATGTCGTGTTTAATCCTCGTTGAGTTTTTTAAAGGAGCTTAGAAGAAGGCGAGTTGATCAGTCAGTTGAGCTCCGCCGTGCCAAAAAAGATGAGCAATTGCAAAAACGTCGGAACATACTTCTCAGTGAGCTGGACGAAACATCCCCGCTTAAGGAAAAACAAGTATCTCTTTATATGCGCGTTACATTTGTCGAAGGTTGACGCCCTGGAGAATGTCAATTATGATTCCGTGGTTCGCGAGATGTTAAACGCGGATGAACGTGTACGGTTTCATGCCATTCAGCTTTGTCGCAAGGCCTTGTCAAGGGCTAAGAACCCACCTATCGACGAATTCTATAAAAGAAACGTTGTTAAGATACTCGTTGATAACCTTTCTTCCTTGTCGTTACTATTAAAAGTGATGATCTTATTTTCGAAGCTACATGGGCCTTAACAAACATTGCCTCTGGAGACACTACGCATACCACTGCCGTGGTTGAAGGTGGTGCGGTC
The DNA here is from genome assembly GCA_014338405.1 of Paragonimus skrjabini miyazakii. NCBI lineage: Eukaryota > Metazoa > Platyhelminthes > Trematoda > Plagiorchiida > Troglotrematidae > Paragonimus > Paragonimus skrjabini miyazakii. The sequence goes on along the minus strand of JTDE01021212.1, from coordinate 15,601 downwards.
CCAAAGCTAATAGGATTACTTAGCCACCCGGCTATGAATGTTGCTGAGCAGAGTGTGTGGGCTCTTGGAAACATCGCTGGTGACGGCGCTCTTTTCCGAGATATGTTGATCGGGGCTGGAATTCTTCCTCCGGTTCTTAAGTACGTGTTATTTTTACTGAATGGTAACATGTATACTTCAGGTTACTAGAACGCGCGTGGGATATGCAGACTGTTGTGTCGAATGTCGCTTGGGTGCTATCTAACCTTTGCCGCAATCGAGATCCTCCGCCCCCTCCGGACGTCATCAAAACAATGCTCCCTGTGTTAAAACGTTTGTTACAGTATGAGAAAAACAGGGAGGTTGTAGTTGATTCTGCCTGGGCATTAGCTTATGCCAGCGATGCAGTAAATAATGTGATTGATGACATCTTGGGCAGTGGCTGTCTCAAGCATCTTCTTCACCTACTCGCTTCACACTCTGTTAGTTGCATGTTCTTTTCGTAACGGTTTGCTTTTAGCCAAATCTTATCTCACCAGCCCTAAGAGCGGTGGGAAATTTGGTTGTTGGAAATGATGATCAAACACAGGCTGTTATTGATGCTGGTCTTCTACCCTATATCCCCGCGTTGCTGAATATAGACAAGTCGAACATCGTCAAGGAAACCTGTTGGCTGATCAGTAACATAACGGCTGGCAACGTAGACCAAATCCAAGCTGTGGTAGATCACAATATTGTCCCTTGTGTCCTGGAAGTGCTTCGCAAGGTAATGTTTGGATTTATGTTTGCTCCGGTGATTTATGTTTTCACGATGGTGTTTTTTGCCAACTTTTTCATAAATCACGAGTAGTTTTGTATCAACTGTGATCTTTAAAATGTTCGGTTCTAGTTGCTTGTGATTTTGCCTATGCCATCTGCGCCGCGTCATGAGACTTTCGACGGATGGTGGGCCTCTTGCGCTTGGTCATTTCCCCCTCTGATTGTATATCCACCTCTTCATTTTATTTCGTGTTATAAATCTCTGATGCAGTCTAACTTACTATCTTATCCTTTTTAAAGTGTATGAAGACCGATGTCTTAAAAAGTAGAGTATATTGCTGACCGCAACACTATCGTCTGGGTGTTCCCAGCTGTTATGTGTTCCTTATAACGGATTTTGCTGCGAAGAAACGAACATTGCAATAAATTTCATCGGCAGTGCCAAAATATCTTACCATAGAATGAATCCTCGTTAATTATTCCTTGATATATATACAAACATCCAAGAAGAGATTCTGCGCTGTATTACGTCTTACACGAACGGCAATTAAAACCCAAATCGGCGTACATGAAACCATCTCTTGAGCACGCCAGTCAGATCCTATATGCCGGATAGTGGAGAAAGGTTGATATCAATACTAACAAAACTCCGGACTATTTGGAAAACTGGTGGAGTACGTCGTGATTGGTGCTTCTCAATGGTAGTTCGAGTTTTAAAAGAAAAGTTAAAGCTCGAAGTTTATGTGACAATCACAGCAGCGTTTGTCTCATGTCTGCTGCGTCTTAGTTACTCGCTTGCCTTGTACTACGTCAGCTCACTAGGCCTAGAGGAAAGCAGATACGTGAAGACCATAGGATTCCGATCCGATCGTGGTTATATTTTTATTTTACGATGGGTCTTGGAACATCGGCACTCTTACAGGCAGTCTACGATTGTAGTCGTTGCAGACTTAAAAACCGGTTTGGTTGATCGTAACGTCTTCTGCAACTGCCTTATTCGCAAGGGAATTCCAAGGAAATACGCGAATCTGTTGAGATCACTGTAACCCATAGTGCTAGCAGGGTAAGTGTTTATGGACAGCTGTCTCGAGCGTTTATTGCTTCTGGTGATGTTCGTCAGGAGTATCCGATCTCTCTCTTGCTGGTCAATTTTGTCATGGACGACATTCTGGGAGGTGCGCTTGTAGAACCCAGTGAGGCTGGTGTTGAGCTTGTTCCATGGCGCTAGTTTGACTGGCATGGAGTATGCGAATGACATTGTCTTACTTAACCCCCCTGCCGAAGGCATGCGGATCATGTTGAACAAGGTGAGTGACCAGACTGATTTGTATGGAATGCGCCTTGCACTTTCAAAGCGCATAGTGCTGTTTCAATACTGGGGCATTCCCACCCCTACGTTCTTTATTGCGGGCAATTCAATGAGGGCTGCTGACACATTCTTGGGTGGCACTATCTCTTCAGCCTGCAATATTACCGACTGTAGGCGACTGCTACACTTGCAAATGGATACGACAAATGTCCCACCGGAATTTGTGCGCCCGAGGTTTATCAAAAACAAAAGACTGTCTTGGTCAACTCGTAATGATTCTGTAATGAGTAATATTTAGAAACTGCAATCATGAGTGAGAATAAACATACATTCAAGGTAGTCAATCCGAGGAAAGTAGTCCACCGACAAGTAGCGTCAAATGGTAATAAAGTACTGTAGTCAAATTAGCGAACCAAGTGTTACAACTGATAAGAAATAGAGAGAGAGAGAAGAACAAAATATACGCGTCAACGAAAATGACGCTGATATCAGCGAGAATAGCAGGAGCACGGGTTGCTGCTGCTAACCTGCGTCATCTGTGGCGTCGAAAAGACGTCCGGTTGTTGTTGCGAAGAAGGATTTATAATGCTTTCTGTTTTGCCCTACGGTTCAGAAACATGACCTGTTCGCGACGAGAGTCAACAGAATTGCTGTATTGATAATCGTTGTCTTCGCCAGTTAGCCGACACCAAGTTGAACGATCACGTGAGCAATATAGCCGCACGCCGCCGTATGTTTTAGAACGTTTGGGATGTGCGTTTACTGAATCGACTTGTCACGCTGCACAGCTTGCGATGGTCAAGTCAGGTAATCCGCACCCCAGCTGGGCGTCTGCCTTACCGGCATCATATACGGAGATCACCACCGGTTGAGTAAAACTGCATGGTCACGAAATATGAAGATCCTGGCTGTTCCATTGAGTGCCATTTACCCGATTGGGATCATTGTGATCACTGGCTGGAAACACTGCCCGTGGTGGTGCTTTACAGTAGTGACGTACATGCATCCGTACTACCTCTGGTTCTTCAGCTTGGACTTTTTTAAATCAGTTTTCTATCTAGTAACGTTTCCTTCTAGGGTATCTCACTCCACTGTTGACGTGAGTACCTTCTGACCATGCTCAAAGTCACGGTGTATGAATGAAAGCCGGCCTGAGAAATGACGTACTCATCGTTGAACACGTCCATCAGATACGCACTAAAATGATCACTGGCTTGTGGCATGTTGTCTGCGAGTCTCTCTTGGTGATTATTGATCTTTATCGACCTGAGTTTCAAGGACTCCACAGTGACAATCCTCACGCACCTCATCTTTAACGTAAGCTTCGTGCAGCAACTATTTCCCTCTGACTGACAGTCGCCCAGAAGAAGCTCTACAGGCTTTAACTTCGGACTTTCCTCACGCAGTTACCAGTCACTGGAACGACCTTCTATCTGAGGTCGTTAGTTGCTATTTCTAAAGCTTTTTTAGTGTTTTTAAATTCCCACCTAAGACTTAGAAAGTCCCCCTCTGTCCTTGGTGTTTGTTGTAATCTCCGAAAGCGTTGGTACATCCTGTTATAAGTGACTGTCTTTTACGGCAACAGAAGCTCGCTGGATATCAAATTAGACGAACTGATTGGATCTGGGTGATTTGAGCTTCCAGTTTCGATCTTGTTTACAAGTCGCCTGGATGAGTGAATTCCGCATGCACACGCCATGCCGTGTATATAAGCGTTTTTAACTTACTTCGTCGGATCATTGGGTCCCCAAGCTGATGGGATACGTCTTTTCGACGGAGGCCAACAATTTCACCGTTTTACTATTTCACTTATCTGACCGCCGCGCTGCCTTCCTGACCGGTTCACTGTTCGGCTTTGCTAGTGTTAGGATGGCCCATTGTGCCGGCGAAAGCGATTACATGAGATCACGTGAAGCTTAATACGGAGTGTCGTGCATTACTCAGTTTGTCTTGTTACGCCTCATTGTTCAACGCAGGTGCGCGATGTTTTTTGCTGTTTGCTCACGTGCTTGCGTTTTTCGAGTTATCATATTCACCAGAAGCCTCATAGAACAGTGTTTCCCGACTGACCCTCCGTCGGGATACGGAGTGTGCGATGTAACTGGCATTGACTTTATCCTCTAAGTTGTCGCTCGCACAATTCGAGCTTTCTCCGAACCATGGATTATGGAATTGCACACACACACAGCCTACCAAATGCAGCCTATTGAGCGGAGACTGACTAATCACTGCTTGTATATGTATTTCTCTCAGGTGGGCTGAGCTTCCTAAGCATAAAGCAAGACGGAATGCCTGCCTGTATTCCACTACGAGATGTTTCGAGAACGCCACAAATGCAGAAAGCTTGCCAATATGCCTAGTTAATGCTACCTCGGTAGCGTTAAATTGGAATTTCGCCATTCAGCTAAGTGAACTGATCAACCTTTTTTTGTACTTGTTATGATTGTACTCACTTCTCTAGTGAATTCAGGCTTTTGCTCGTCTCCCAGCTCGTCACACTTTGGATGAGCATTCTGTCAATTGTCTTCAATGTCTTACATAGTTGTGATTATTTAAGTGCCGTCCCAACCAATTCTTTTACAACTTAAATAAGACGAGTATCTAGTGTTGAAGCACTTTTTGTTAATGGGGTTTCGTTTACAAGAGCTTCCATGCTGTTTTGGCTTCATTGATGCTTTCCTCTGACTTACCATTTCATTGTATCGAAAGCTAATTGTCGAACTCCTGTTTCGTTTGTGTTTTCCACATTATCCGTTTGCTGATGAACCCTTATAGTTCGATGCAGCTTGTAGTTTTGGGGTTAATTCAGGTTGTTGATAAGTGAGGTCGATTTTAAACTATCCGCTTGAACAACCCACGGTTCACAGTCACTTGCGGCTAAATAAATGTGGCAGTCTTTTGTCTTGACCTGCCCGGAGTTTTCACAAATATCGACTGTTTCAGCAGACAATTGATGGCTCTGGTGCAACCTATTGTCATAGTTATCTGAGCATTCCAGATGAAATCACCAACCCTTGTGTTCAAATTAGAAAGAACCTCAATTTTCAAAAATATCTCTGACCTATTAAGTCGTATGTGGGATTGTTATTCACAGTCTGCTTAGGCAGACGGATGCATTCCTCATCGTTTCGTTGCATCTTTGTAGTGGTGTTCAGTGACAACTGAATAATAGTTGTGAAAGTTGTTGCCCTATATTGAACTGCATTTCCAGATGAAGTAGAACGTCAAGGTAAGCTAACGACACAACCGCAGTAATAAGCGGTTTATTGTTACGAACATGAACGGTTTCTAATCTCCCAAAATTTCGGACGTATTTTATGAAAGTGATTCGGGTAATTCATTGCTATGCCAGCCGTGAACCTTGAGGTTGACCAAAACGTATTGTTACTCGGGCCGCCGCTCACTTCAACAGTGACATGGAATATTCTAGAAAGAAACGTTACTGATGACACTTATTTGGTCGGTCATGAGCCTGACCAGACAACTTTGTGCTTAGGGCCGCTGTCCACCTCAGCAGTGACGAGGAATATTCAAAAGAGGAAACAAAATGGACTGAGATTAAATAAGAACAATGCTTTGGCTGCGGCATGCTACCGTGCGTTTCTGTGGTCACAAGCCTCCAACCGGACAGGCAACGCTCGCACATTTTACTCAGAGGCAGTCGGGATTTTTAAATTTACGATCATGTGTTGTTCGATCACCTCGTGGTTTCATCCAGCTAGCGCCGATGCCCGGTGAGAAATTAGTTCAGCTGATGCGTGATCTAACCATAGTATAATGTGTACTTTAATTAGTTCAACAACTGATAGCTACCAGAAGATTTTGGAAGTACACACTAGCAAATGACTGCGTTGCTCGCATTTTCATCCCACTCGATCCGAGTTATTTAACTGAAACAAAAATGATCGAATACGGCACTTTTGTTCACATCTCCGTTGCAGACAGACCATGTTTCCGAGCAGCTGTGCAAAATTGATCGTTCACGCGCACTATTCACCCTCCCGTACGGCGGTTGCCGGACACCACGTATGACGCAGATTAGTTATGATGACATTTGTCTTTACTATTCTATTCAGCAATATCACAATCTGGAGAGGTGGTGCTTCCCAGGTATCCTAAACAGTCCAGCCTCAGTCGCATTACCTGCAATGTGTAATTCGCAAACATTTAACTACGGTATTTCCGTTTTAACCTGCCCGCTTGAAATATGTCGATAACTCATCACTTCAGTTTAGTTCGTCATGCGCGAGTGCAGCCGCACACGGTAAAAATTTCTACGGTCCGTCTTGACCGCTGGTGTCTATAACTGATCGTAGGTAACCGTGTGTAGTTCATTTATATTGTTCTATAGTTTCGTTCCAAACTGTTATGCTGCGAGATTCGGTGTGTTCCAATTTTACATGATGGATACGTGGATGTACACCCTTGTGGATAAACCACTGCTTTCAAAATGGCCGTTTGAAAAGAAAAATAAGCAATACGATGGCGATCGTTTTCATCATGTTCAATGAAAAAAAAAACATTTTTAATAACACCACCTTCATTTGTATACCAACGAATTGGTCACCTATGAATCAGTCCTTCTAGCAGCGTCACCTACTTTTAGCTCTTCATGCCATGAGGCTCGATAAAATAAATATATGGGTACAACTTGAATAGGCCGGCTATCCAGCCACATGCTACAGTAGTAACAACAGACTAATGAGTACCTATCATTCCTTTTCTGCTACCTTGACATAATGGTCATGCTCGCGTGTCGTGCTGATCCACTGGGCTATACTAACTCCTACTTACACCCTTTCGAGTACAGGTGTGTCTAACAGGCCAAAAGAGTTACACTCATATTTATGTCGCGCCTCTTACTATGCAGTAATGTAGGCAGTGATACACAATGCTATGGATATACATATGACTATATTTATAGCCATAGCATTACTGTCCTTCGCTCAAGAAGGAATGAGACTAGAAAAGATATCATCACGCAACCAGCACTCCGATCGTTCATCGGCTGACCGTGACAGTCAGTCCTGTATAACCGAAAACCCAAAAAAAAACTCCCTAGAGGCTTATGACTTTTAACATATCTGCTCTTAGCAGTAATCAGATTTAAATATCTTTGTCTTTTTCGTGGCGCCTAATAATGGTCCCCAGACTTTTGTTACTGCTTTGACATGGCGGTCTAGCTTGTACACTGCATCAGTCTGACAGGTTGCGCTATTTAGGATCTTGGTATTTCCAGATACTACCATGCTTGAAAGATCAAAGAGGAGCAGCCAGACGAGAAGCAGCTACATTCACAGGGTTGTATGTCACACTACTGGCGACGTTAGAGTGTTTAAGTAATGACGCATGATCTTACTGAGCATACAGCAGAACTATTTTCATCGTTGCAGTGCAAATCATAGTTAGAAAAGGGTTAGAGAAAGTGCCCTCAAACGAAACAGCACGCAGGACGTCCAACGGTTGACTGTGACAGCCGACGTGTTATCCAGCACGGTCGAAAACTTTCGGTGCCGTTCGAAAGCAAAATGTAGCTTCGAATAAGCTGTAAACCCCCGAAAAAACAACTTGATGGGCCACAGAATAGAAGTGAAAGTGCATTTGACAGGATTCGGCTTTTCCTCCTTGAGACAAAGTGGAAACTCTTGGTCCCGATAATAACGCGACTGTCTCCGCTAATTGCTCCCAAGTCAAATCAAAAGACAAGTGTGAAAAACCATTTTGCTCCGCTCCAAAACGTGTGAAGTGAATACAGGGGGTATTTATATGATGCATGGTGACTTATAAACATTCTCGATTGAAGGATAGTCACTAAAAACAGTAGTTAAGGCCACTAAGCCACTATTGAGCGTGGCGGAATAATGGTCAGGCAGGTAAAGAATAGCGAAAGTCACTTTTGGTTTGGTCTGGGAGTTTCTGTTCATTCCAAATAAGCAGAATCTTCTCCACGAGGAAGGAGACGGCTTTGAATAGAAAAATTGGGGTTCTTTAACAGAATGTATCCACTGCGCGCAACAGTTACCAAAATCAGACGTCAAGATTTTACTTAAAGCGACTTCTGTCTAGGGCAGCCCTGTCATTGCTGATCCTATCATACTCTTGAATCAATGGCTCAGCAGGATTCTCGAAGAAACCCTATCTACTGTCGCTTTGCAGGTCAGACTTTTGAGTCCCCGAATGGGACCCCCAAAACCCCTATCCTGTCGTCTTGCGGGTCAGAAACTCGAGGTGGGGTCCTTCATACCAACTTTCTTCCGCAAAACAAACTACCGGGAAGTATCAGAATTTATCACTGCCCTGGCAGACTGGTTAGCTCATCTTCACTTCTCCCTGTGCTTCTTATTTATCTCTTCAGGCCAAGACAGTTGGCGATTTGGTGCTTTTAATGTCCGCACTCTAACAAATAGGTCATCAAGCTGTTCTGGCTAGCACTCTGTCTAATCTGGATGTATGCTTAATCCCCGAAACGCGCTTTCACGATCCTAGCGTTGGCCTTCAGTTAGTAATTTTATGGATCACTGATCCTTCTTCGGGGTCTCTGGTGGTGAGGAAATCGAATCTGGCGGACAAGATGGAATGGGGATTGCACTGAGCTCTAAGGCCGGGTGGGGGCTGTTTAACTAGATCCTGATGAATTGTCGCTTATATGTGATCAGACTTAGCATTTCGATCAGTTTGTTGACGTGGACCAGAAGGACTTTGATTTGTCATATTTGCATGTGTTCCGACAGACTAATTCAGATGCTATCAAGAACGTCTTTCACAATTTTCTCTTGTAATCTTCTGAGATGATTTGAACACTCGGACACCGATGTGTTTGTTGGTGGTGTGAACGCACTATTTGGTCTTACTCCAGCAGAGAAGTGACTAGATCGTATTTTAGTGTTCAGGCGTGATGCATTAACATTGGTGGTCGACTGTTGCAGTTGTCCACATTTCACGGGCCCTCTCTGTTGGGTTTCGCATAAATGACACAACACAACGACAACAATGCGTTACATGGAGGCCACCCTCTGCAGCTCAACCGTTGTCGTAAATGGATTGCATCACCGGTAGCTATCGCTTTCGCCATTTCATTAAAAATAGTTCATTTCGGGCTGATTACCTTGACTCAGATCGTGTCGTTCATACCCGCTTCGTTCTGTCTTTTTAAAGGGTCATCTACTCGCAAACACAAAGTACTGTTAGAAATTGGGCGGAGTGGGTATACGAAATGTTTGTCGAACGACATTTACGACCAAACAGTGAAGTTTTCCGAATGAACATTAGGCAGAAATCTCAACAGCTATGCGTACTTCTTGGAAGGGTGTTATTCTAAAGGGACACCGCATATAGAACAGAAGTGGGTTTCTGATAATTCAACAAACGTCGGCCAATCCCTCTGACTGAGAATATGACAAAGACCACCGTGAACTGAAAGGTAAACTTGCGAAGAGTCTGCGTAAGGACCCTTAGGTTTATTTCTCTTAGTCGGCTAAAAGAAGGCATTTTTATCGGGGAACAACCGGACATGTTTTCCTCGATTCGTGGTTACCCTAGCCGTCGACAGGTTGTTAGTAAGACTACATGTGATTACATGACTCGAATTTACAACCTGTCAAGATGATGCGACAGATAGACTGAACACTTTGAAGCACAGTTCAGCTGGCCCGAGCCCTGTTATTCAGCTGTGGATGGTGAAGATTTTATAGTTAGTTACGACATTTCGGATGATCCTCCGTCGGGAAGCTTAGGGGCTTAAAATATTGAAAGGTAACAACGTCCCAGGTCCAAACCGTCTTCATAAGTCCTCAAAGATGGCGATGAAGAATAGTTTTCTGAACTGACCATAATCCTTCGTTTCATATTGCAAACTGAAAGGGTGTCTCATAACGAGTACTTGTCATCAATCATTTCCATTTTCAAAAATGGTAGCAGGACATCATGTGACAACCACAGAGGTATTAGTCTCGTCCCTATCGCTTCCATGCTACTTACAGATCTCAATGCAGCGGCTTCCGAAACACAGAGAGAACAAAATCAAAAAGGAACGGGCAAATTTCTGGCCTGGTCACGGATATATCGGTCACATTTAATCGTGCAACAGACACTAGAGTGTCGGTACTCACTTTCACAAGCGACGGTTGTTGAACTTGAAGCCTGTTTTTGACTTACCGGGCACGCTCTCTGGGGTTGTCTCTATACCAGAGTCTCATTAAAGTATGCCGTTTTTTTTGAAATCGTACGCTCGCTCTGGATGCGGCGTGCGCATTTCGGGTCAACTGTCCTGCCGTTCGCTATTCCGAGTGACGTTTAGCAGAGGTCGTTATTCCGCAAGGTGTACTCAGAGGTTCCGAGGATCTCAGAGTGGAGCTTTTGTCAGGTTTCAAGCTGGTTGATATTGAGTATGCGGACGATATTGCTCTACGTAGTTCTCCTGTAATGAACATGCAGATCCTGATAATCGGTCAAGTGATGTGGCTGATCTGCACAATACGCGCTTCGCGCCTTTAGAGTGTTTTTTTTTACAAGATTGGATTGGCACTAACCTCATAAAGATGTATAAAAAGTATATAGAAAAGGAGATAAAAAATGGCAATAACCTTGAGAGTACATGACCATCATTGACCGCGACTTTCTGCCATGTTCGAGGACGTCTCTAACCAACTGTCAGGTCCCTATGCGACCCATTGACGTCGTTTGTTGAGAACTACGCCATTGGATATATACAGTCCATGAAGATAGGTACAACTTTAGTAACCAGTCGCCGTTAACAGTGTGTCGCACATGGTAACAAAACATGCCACTTTATTGTTTCCTTTTTGAATAAAATCGATCAAGTTATGCGTGTCTATCACCAGGGAGTACAACAGTGTCCGTGTGTTTAGTTTATCTCGGGGCATCACAGAAGGCGTCCCTTGCAACGTCTAAATTGTGGTGTGTTTGCATTTGCGGATATGATGGAGAAATAGGATTCTGAGCTGCGTCGACAGACTGCCGCCGAAATACTAAACCTGACGACATGCAAACGATCATTCACCGGGATTCCACCGGGTAGGTTTTGTTCTGTCTGGGCGCTCCACCCCCCAACTTCGCCGCGGCTCCGTAATATCCAAGACTGAATTCAAGTGAATGACAACCATAAATTCGTAAAGGCACGTTTAGAAGAAAGCACATCCAGTTTCAGACTCAAACGAGTGCTTCCCGGAGCAGCTTGGTTGTCGGAGAGTGTGAACATTAAATGTACCAATGTTTGTGAGTTGTCTTGGCTTAAGGAAAGACCAGAAGTGGAGGAAGAAGAAAGTGAAACTGGTTCGACAAATCTATCCAGGTAACAACTTCTGATGATTCCCGACCGTTTATGCTACGGAGGGGAGTTGACTTAGGGGACCCAACTCAGAAGTCTCGTTTGCGAAACAACCAGAGATGAGGTTTTCTTGCAGGTTTGCTCGAAACCATTGATTCAGGAGTACGGCTGAATTGGCAGTGACAGACCTGCTCTAGACAGAGGTCGCATTGAATAAGACGTTGATGTCTAATTTTGGTTACTACTGTGCACAGTAGATGTATTCGAGGCTGTCATACTTTTGAATGACATCGAAAGTTTTTCAACCTTATTAAATAGCATGCCGGTGGTCACAGCCAACCATTGGACGTCCGATGTGCTGTTTTGTTGGAGGACATGCTTTCTAATCTTCATCTAATTCAGAAGGTTTTGTTTCACTTGTCAGAATGGAACAAGTATCCATGTTTGAAAAAAATCACATACTACCAATTATTATTTGGAGCGATCGGTTTGGGCAAATCGACTAGCTATATATGTATTGTTGCGCGCTGTACGGTTGGTTTGTGAACTTCGGCATTCTATTGCCCAACTACAGAGTAGTGCACGAAATAATATGATCGTATGCTGCGTGGAAGTTCAAGAACAGTTATCTCCTTTGTCCATAACTTTGGATACTGTTATCCAGAGTTATCCAATCTCTGCCTCCCTGTTCATTGTTGTAGAGGGCAGTTTAGAGAGCATGCTTAAGACTTCCAGCTGCCTTGGCATAAAACTTCTTGGCTCTTAGGCGCCCGAGACAAAGTATGCATTACTGTTCTTCCGCTTTATTCTTTTATCTACGGCATTCAGACCAGACATCACTGCATCAGAGAAGAGACCGTTTCAAAACAGATGTTCTCGTTGTATTTGTTGCCGTCAGTCCTCACCTACATGGGTCATTTGCTTGTAACGTCGCCTACGAGGTGTTGGTAAGAATAACGTTGAGTTCGTTAACCCGCGTCATCAGGCGAAATATTGGGTATATATCTAGCCCATTTTTCCTTTTGTTTAGGAAACAGCATGTTTACAACAAAGATGTAAGTATGTTTGCAGTATCTACTCATCGTTGTTTGTATCCTTCAGCTCACAAGCGGAATGGTCATGCGTATATCACGACTGTTCGCCGGTGTCTTTTTCTATTATATATATTTACATATGTATATATATAAGCTCCGTATTCTGGTAAGATATTCGCACCACTGGACACTGTTTACCAAAGTCGTCAATAATTGACTAAAACCGGGTGATCGGGCAACGACATTGTCAAAATATGAAGGCTGTCGAACGAAGTTGCCGAGTTAAGGATTTCTTAGGTATTCAAATCGCTTGTTGAAAATACTCTGTAACCTGGCGGCTCGTGGCAGTCGACGTGTCGATACTTATACCGTTGATTTTGTTCGTTTCTTCACCTGGATGTTTTTTCTTACCATTGTTTCTCATTTTTACGATAAACGGCTGCTCGAGCCATAATTTGGCTGGTGAAGCTCATGACCATTTACGAGTGGGCGAAACGGAAAAGGTTTTGTAACTGTATGGTTCTTGGATTTTATGCTCCATCACTCCTTTATTTGTTATTGCGGAATGCTTATGTTCGATTTTGTTTTTCATTCAACTGTTATTTTCTTGCAGGGCGAATTCCGGACGCAAAAGGAAGCGTGCTGGGTTATAAGTAACATGATCAACGGCGGATCACCAGAACAATGCGCCTATCTGATGAATCAGCGAGTCATTCCTGCGTTGTGTGTATTAATGACTGCTTCTGAAGCTCGGGTTATCATTTTAGTCTTGGAATCTATCAGGAAGTTGCTCGAAGTGAGTCGCTGCTATTAGTTTATGTCTAAACGCGGTGACAACTTGATAGCATTCACTTGCCGTCAGGTGTGCATGTGTGTTGCCTTCTTCAAAGTTGATTCCATTATTGGCTGGTAGCTTGGGCGTTAAACCGTCGTGTAACTTGCTGTCTTTCATTAAAAGTTTTATGTTTATGCACTCTAGCTGTTTGTAGAGGGTACTGTAGCACTCCACCGAAGTTAAACACTGTCAATCTCAGGACTGTTTCACTTTCAGACATGCCCTAATATTCTGAATAGTATTCTTGGTTACATGACAACTTCACACCGTCTTGATTTGTACTTATGGCGATTTATTTTATCCCGAACTTGTATTGTAAGCTTCACAACCCATTGTTTGTAAAGGTTTTTAAATGACATTCCTTTCTCCATCACATGCAGATTTCCGAGCAATATGGACATTTGGAACCTGCCTGCATTGAACTAGAGACGTGTGAGGGATTGGACAAATTGGAACGATTACAGGATCACGATAACGAACAAGTTTATAAGCTGGCGTACGATTTGCTCGAACGCTATTTCAATGACGTGGTCAGTAGTAATTGAATTCGTTGCATATCAATACGTTTAAGTCATTATACTAACTAAAATGAATATTCGGTAATGAGAAAAAACAATATGCGCAAATAATACAATATGTATGTACTCGTTTTATTTGGCATATTGTGTCGGTACTCATCTTCAAATGAGTACTGCACGATCTATTTCAAACCGGGTGATATTCAGGTTGACAGTTCAACTTCTTATCCACCAAACAGGCAATCCAACGAACATCTTTTGGACCGCATTTGGCACTAATTAACATGTCGTTCTATGTGCACATTCCGTTACTTATTGACTTTGTTTTTAGTAATATTGAGATGTAAGCCTATCGTCATATAGGTTTTTGAGTGACCCCAACTTAAAAATAGTTCAGTTTGAGTTCATGCAATCAGTTTCCGTCTACAAGCTGTTCATTTCTGTCCTAGGAGGAAGAGACTCAAGGTAACAACGCCGGGGATACAACAGACCCTGCAATACAACCAGATGTTGCACAGGAATTCCAGTTTATTGCCCCTGAACACCATTCAGGCCAGATGCCGAATTTGGAATTCTAACACTTGTTTTGTCCGTCCTCACGATCATACTTTAACTAGATTCACTTCGGTTGGTATATGTGCGTTTGTCTGCATGCTGGAACCAGTAGCTGTTTGCATTTCTCTTTGACGCGTTCAACACACTTTCTTATTTCACTGATTAAAAAATCAAATCGAACGCCGTCGTCATATTCGGCTTCAGATTCTATCGCTTTGCCTGTGTGAAATACATTCCAATCATATTCAGTTTTGTTCCTTTATTGTTCTTAGGGCTTTGTGTGCTGCTTGCTGGTATTTCCTAAGTTTCAATTCGTTGACTCCAGTTTTTCACCGGCAATTCGCTATCGGCTGTTTCTTACTGCGTGCTTATTACCATCTTAAGTGAAACAGTCAAAATGTTTGATACCAGGCGACATTGTTGCACGTTCGAACCCACCTATATTTGGGAAGATTGACAGTCTTTATCCTGCATGTACATGCCGCGTGACAGATCGGACTGTTGTCCGATAGTCGAAACACCACAAGGTTCAGCTCTTGTGGGATCTACAAAATTGCTTTCAATACCACGACATAAATCAATACCGACGGTTAAATTGATGGCCCTACCCAAGGACGGCGAGGATTAGATTTCCATCCACTCGGATGCATCTTATTTGTGACAAGATATCAAACTAACGATTATTCGAGACAGCAAGCCACATCACCTGGAATTAATGGTCACGGCGTTGTGCCATTACAGAAACCCCGCTCTTGTTAGGATTCTTGAATCGGGCTTTTTCATGTTTCGTCGAGTCGTGGTCTCTTCACTTGTACGGGTCTGCATTGTTTGAGGTTGTGGACATTACCTGGAAGGTTGGTTAATCAGTCACCATGCACAGTGGGCCTCTAATTTCTTCTAAACAGTAGAGTTAACCCCCCCCCCCCGTCTGTCAGAGTAGAAAGGAACGTTTCTAATATAAGACATGAGGTTCTATCACAAAAGAGCTCGTGCAACACATCCTATTTTGAAATTCTACTAGAATCATGTTACAGTCATTTGACTTCTTTAGTCTATCGTAATTGTCCAGGCGACTATTTGTACGACGTTTGAATCGCGGATTTACTTGAAAACTGATAATGTATTAGTTTTTGGGCTGTTGTCGACTCTTTTCTTCGCATTCACTTTGTTTTGTGATGGCCGACGAATCGTAGTAACCTCTGTGGGTTTGAGAGTCCATCGCCTTGTGATGTGTTGTGACCCATCCAACGGGATTATCTGTGTGGTTGTGGATTCTACAACGACATCCCATACCATCTTCCCATGGTGATTAACCGCCTCCCGAGT
>JTDE01021211.1:22112-33494 GCA_014338405.1 Paragonimus skrjabini miyazakii | reverse complement strand
AGGACAGCAAATAGTAGACAAGCCAGCTCCGAATGATCAGAAGCTGTGATATCAAGATGTTACTTAGACAAACCCTTTAGATCGCACTATAAACCTTAGATCGTGGATGGATGAAGCCTTGACCCGGATAACTTTGAGAAATGCGGTTCGGATGGATATCCGAAAATTCAGTGGGCACCAGCTTTTTGGTTGTGTATTCAACGGCACAGTTCAGCGGAGAACTATAGGTGTCATAAAGTACGGTGATGTGAACATGTGGCGTTCCAGCGAACGCGACCTTGAATTCATTGGCCGTAGGTCACTGGTTGGGTAGGTCATCAACACAACACAGTCTCATCATCATCATCATCATCATCATCATAGACAGCAATACATCAGTGGTTCACACTGATGCTTAACTGCCACACAACCACGAAGGAAAAAAGGAAAAAAACCTATATAGGAAGAGAGAAGAAGAAAAGAAGGGAACGGGGGAGGGACCTAACCACTAAAAAATAGCTACGTCTACATTCAGACATACAACGTGAAGGCGCCTGCACCTTGCAAACAAACAACCGAGCTGTAAGTGAAAGTAAGGCGTCATCAGCAAGACAGCTTTCACTGCCCCGCTACACTAAATGCACTCACTCCATAGACAACTCGGCCAAACAACGACAACATTCACGCCACTGAGCTCGGTTAGCCGCCATCTCACCTAACGTCCCAAGCCATCGACTCTGCGAATCGCGAAGGCTCCAACTTGGGAGACGAACTCTATCTACTATGACCAACCCCTTCGTGAACGATTTCATTTCTCTACGCCAGGTCATCATCTGTCCACTTCTCAACGAAATGACAACGAATACGTTAGGCGCAGGTAAGTTAAATCTGTCATTTTTACCGTCTCATTAGACCACCGGACCTTGCCGTTTGGTAAACTACCCTTCTTTTCCTTCTACTCCTCTTCCTCTTCGAGTCGGATTATAATGACCCTTTGTCTTCTTTTCCTCAGTTTGGTTGCTGCTTCGTATAGTGAAAGTTTTGGTTGGTTTTTGAGGCCAAAATTTTAACTGAGCTGTTTTCATAATCCTGTAGTTAAAGCATCAATAAATAGTTGAATTCAATATTTTTCTTACCCTTGGTGTCCCTATTATTTTGTGGCCGAGGGATAATAGTTTCACTTTCATACTAGCCTATTAACTGGCTAACCAGCGTTTGTCAGCTGGACTATGAAAATCTCTGTTTACATGCCTTCCGATTTCATTCCATTGGGTTCACACTGTATACGGGATACGTGAGTGCAACCGCGTGGTGATGTGATGCAAGCTGATTTTGGTGACGCATGTGCCTAACCATTCTTTGGCCATCAGTCCTGAAAAGCATATCGCCAACTGTACTTATATGCACACACTGGCCTAAGGTTGAATAAAAAGAAAACAGTCTGAGTGTACTGACACTCTTCAAAATGACCGAAGTTGCTTTCGAAGAGGGGGTTATTGGACTATACTTTAGTGATGACAGGAAATCGGATGAGGGTGTTGAGAGAAAGGGCATTACACTTTCTGATATCTGCTTCTTCTTCAAGCTTATCTTCAGTATGATGTTGGTAAACTGACAGGACAGTAGGGAGCTTGTTCATCGCGTTAAAGTCTGAACGTATATACTTTTTTATTTACATATTTAATTGTACTAACTACTGTTTAGCTTACAGCGTTCTGACTTCAGTGGTTGAGAAATGACTTGAGAGGACAATAACATCAGGCGTAAGTTAAACTGAAGAGTCCGGGAAATGATTTACTAGAACGATATGCCATGTGCGTTAAGATTTAGCAAATGCTAATCTTATGTTCACTGTATACATATATCGCACACTAATCGTAAGGGTCTGATCAGGATGAGAGAAAGCAACTGTTTACACAGCTGACTTCTTACGAATTTTACGAGGATCTAGGGAAGAGACTTTATTCTATCCGTCATCATTGCGATTATGATACCTTGTAAGTTAATAACAACATTGAACACTTCCGATGGCATACTGCGGACAGGTTATGCAAATCGTTCTTATTTGTTGAAATATACCCACCAATCAATAACTTCAGCAACTCCGATAGTCACTATCTTCACACCAACATGACACTTCCATGTGCTCTGTCCTACGTATCTTTCGGTTCTCTTGTACACTGGACCTGGGGCTTGCTTACAGCTGGAATAGTATCTCAGTCACTAAAACTGCCGTTGCAACCTCTAGTCAGCCCAATTGTAGAGCAACGGGCATAGCTGCACTCTGACCTCAGTGTGCTAGACTTCGACATGGTAAGCGAGCCGTATGATCAACGTTGACTAGCTCAGAGAGAAGCCATTAATATAGATACACAACAGCGGGCCATCTTCCCAACGAAATACTCGTAACACTTGCGCTACGAGCGCGGCGGCAATTTTGGATAGGTCCTCCGTAATTCTGTTGATATGGTTTTGCTATTAACACGTTAGCTATAAGTGTCCCATACATAGAAACCCTGTCACACGCATTTCTGAAATATCGGAATACCACGGACAAAATATTGCGGTCATCTGTTAGATACTCGCCGGTGTCAAATCTGGGCTAGGAATGCAAGCCACCACATTGAAAAGACATCTGAACAGTGATTGAAACGATACAGTTGTATCATCAAATTATTACAATAAACTGTTTGCAATGAACACTTCTTGAAGTACTGTGTATTCGGTATCCAGTTGATTCAATCTTCGTTACTTGTGCTGGTTAACCGATTACTAAACATATCCGTTCCGCTGTCAGCTGTAGTGCCGAGTGGCGGGGGCGTGACTGTCACTTGCGTATCGATCATTACCGGGCATGGTATGGCGTCCTCATCCCATGACGCATGCGCTTTGAGGTTCACGTGTAGTCGTATTGTTTGAAGGGCATCTAGTCCGGGACCGACAGACGCATCGGCCGAGGTCCACGGGTTGTTACCTTTGACTATACTGGACCCCTTCAACTCAGTCGGAACCGTCACGCCTGCAAGCTGGGTGCGAACTTCCAAGTCGGATAATTCAACTTGAGGAGAACTGGATGCTACTCCCCGTGCTCGGAATAATGAACCGCGCGTATGAAAAATCCGTTCAGTAGATTTCCGTTTCGAAGGCTGCTGCGAATTCGATTGGCCTTGGTGGGCATCTGCGGGTAGTGATTCGATGACCTGACCTAAAATATCACTCGATGACGGCTGAGTGATCGATGCGTGTTGGCTTTGCATGCTTTCAGTTTTCTGTCCGATAGTTAATTGATTTACAGGTGACCTTGAATCGTTCGGGGAACTTTCTGCTGGAATTGGCCAATGATGTTCCGGTACATTTCCTTGACTCTGCAGTTGGCCTAGACCCGTCAGGCCTGCCTGATTCGACCATGTCTTTTTGTCTGTGGTGAGCTCACGAGCCGATTTCACTTGCTGCTTTTCTCGACCGTGTTCAGATGAAGAGTCAGATAAACTGTAGATCGTTTTGTAGCCGGTAACCACTTCATTATCTGGTTGATCCACAGATTTTCCGGAATTTTTTCTGTTTTCTGCGCATCCCCTCTCGGATTTATGTTGTTCGTGTCGATGATATACTTCTCCTGATAGTTTATGCAAGTTCCTTCCTTCCTCTTCATCATCTTTTGTTTGTCGTTTTTGTTTATGTGCCGTGTCAGATGACTGTTGTTTTTGTTGCTGTTGCTGCTGCTGTTGGTTTTTGTGATCTTGTCGATGTTGCTGTTCTTGATAATGTTGCTGCTTATGGTGTTCTTCCTTTTCACTTCCTGTAGGTTGACTTTGTTGCTGTAGATGTTCTTCTTGCTTTTGCCTTTGCTTCTGTTCTGCTTGTTGATTTTGGTTTTGTCGTTGTCGTATCTGCTGTTGCAACTGCTGCTCCTGCTCAATGTGTACACTTTTCTGAGATGGTCTTTTTTCAGCACTACTTTGCGATGTTTTTGTCCCACAACTTCCCTTGCTAGCGAGCTGCTTTTCCATATAGTTCATTCCGCCTTGTATCAAACTCACTTTTGTATTTTTCTTCAGATTTTTGAATGAATTTTCGTCTTCGTCGCTTGACATCCACTGTTCCTTGTTCTTTGTTTCCCTATTTTCCGTAATCTGTGACAGACCTTGTCTAGGTTCCGATTTTGTGATATCTTTAAGTTCTGACTGTTCCATGGTAAATTCGTCAGAGCTAGTCGAGTCGTTACTATTAACGACGGCAGGAGATTGTGCCAAATCTGATATCTCTTTATCTAAGATTTTCTCTCTGCTAAAACAATCTAGTGATTCAGCTAAACCTTTGGTTTGTGAAAAAGACCGGTTTGAAATATCGTTTTGTCTTTCCAATTCGCTTTGAAGTACCTTTTTATTAACTGTATCGCTCTCTCTCGTGGATGGAGACGTTCTATTGTCTAAAACGGTATAGCTGTTTTTATTCGGATTAAGGTCGACCATTTCCAAATTAACTAAAGAGTCAAGTTTTGAAACATCAGGATTTTTGGTTACCTTACTTTCATTGTGTTTGATCTTTTTTTGCGGTTTCCATTCTACGGCTGTTTTATATTGTTCTCGCTTTTTCCTCATTTCCTCATCATCAGTTGGGGTAACGATCATGCTACTGTCAACTACGGTGAAATGGTAATCATTAACCTCTGTCAGAACACTGTTTGGTTCGTTAGGTGAGCCGCTCTGAGTTTGCACTGTACCAAGCTCATACAGGTAGTGATCGGAAGCTTCAGAGCGATTGACCAACATAGAGAACGAGTCCTTTCCCGAAAACTGATCAGACTTATCTTGTAGTTTACTTTGCTGCTTTACAGAACCGCGTTCTGGTGCATCTTCTTTGAGTTGATCGAATGGCTCTTCGTATGTCGCATTAAGTTCCACACTTTTGAAGACGGATTTATTCTCAACGACACTTTTTTCCAATTCGACTTTTGGACGTTTCAGTTTCAACTGCCCTGACGGACTCTCCGTTTGAGCACCTGAGGGAGATCCCGAACAGGCTACCTTTTCCGTATTTGAGTCTACGGTATGTGAAGTCCAATGATCAACTCTATCCGACAACACATCTATGCTCGAAATATCTCGTGTTGTACTAGAAACACGTTCTCCGACAGGTTCCGCCTCCGCAGGACCATTCACTTCCGTAATGTCGCTAAGATCCAGTCTGGTTAGGACGCGTTGGACGATACTTGCTGCACGTTTTTCAAGCCAACTGCTTCTCGATTGTCCCAAACTTGTGTTATCGCTATACTGATCAGTTCTCAGTTCCACTCGATCCATTGATTTTTGCATAGAATTATCCATAACCGACTTCTGCATGGGTGTGAAATTTAACTGACCACATTGTTCCGCAGGTGGTCCGCTCATACAAGTCAGCGGTCCCAATAAGGTCGGCCTTGTGCATGGAGAATTTAACAAATGTCCGTTCGTCACAGGCTTAGGTTTATGGCAAGGTTTGTGTTTCTGAGTGACTTTTTTCTCAAGCTGTTTGTTCATCGAAGTGTTATGGGCGGAGAGGCATCGGCAGTTCAACTTGAGTCCGTCGTAGGTCGGACACCAAAGTTTAATTTGTGTGATTGTATAACAGTATTCAGTGGAATCGATTCCACAATTCACAGCTACAATCGTTTCAATTCGGCGGAGCCAAATATCAAAGTTGGAAGCGAAGGGCAGCTTGGAAATCCCATGAAATATTTTGCCAATGGTCATTTCGTTGAAAAATGTGTTTGTTTTGGTGCTCTGGTATGAACAGGGAGCACTGGTGCGAGTAGGATGAATCAAACAGACGGACACTCCGCCCAAATTTTCCTCAGGAATACCGCGTTTCATTCGCTTTTCACGTTGTTTGTACATCTTCTTGACCGGTCCCAGCAATTGACTCAAACCAGTGATACACAACTTACGACTGGCCGGAGTAAAACTCATCAAGCGTTCAAAAATATCCAGTCCAGCCGCAAAGCCATCCCAAGTGTTTGAATAATGTGGATTGGAGGAAAACAGTTTACGAAACCCGTTAATTCCATTAGTTTTCAGACCATCGGTGATCTGCTGTTCATCACCATGTTGAATCAAGTCTAGCAATCCGAAATAGGCATTCCTGGCCCATCCTTCATTTGGACAACCAATGAGTTCAATTAGAGTGGCAAATAACCAGTCCGTTTTCAGTGTTTTTACTGGATAGGTCCATACGGCATTTAAGCCATCTGCAAATGGACCGTTCATATCGTATACGAACGGGTAGGGCCATCTCTCGAAACACTCATCGGCCGAATTGAACAATGCTGGACTGGTTTTGTCCGGTGCTCCCAATTTTCCATAACTGCTACCTGATCCAATGGATTTCACGCAACCACATTCATACGTATGCGGTACTTTATACCTACAGGACATTGGTAAAGTATACAAAAATTTGTCCTCCACCGTTGGTTATGTGATGCATATTATTATTGCTGCGCATACTACAATCTGTGCATCTTTTTCTATACAGACAGTTCAATCAAGAAGGTGATCAATACGTAATCATGTGATCTGCCATTATCAACAGTCCGGTGAAGTTTTCGAATGGAACATTAGATCAGACTAAGATCGCTTGTCTATGACTATAATTTTAGGGTTTTTATGATTACTGCCAGTCTATTATTATACTTTATTATGGTGGTGAACATTCAGTCGGTGTTCACACTTAGCGGGGCGTATAATGGAGTCGTAGGTTAACAATGAACAAAATTTTATGAAGTGTCAATCAACGAGTGAGACTGGTGAACGAATGGAATGGAAATCATCCCGTTTTCATACTGCTCCGTTCCATGGTGACTTTTGATCAACATGGCAGCTTCACTCGTTGAATAAAACTCACAGAACGTTTGTTCCCATCTACAGATTTGTTGTTCAACTTGCAGTACATATGCACGGACACGCGCCGAATCAGCCACACACTTGTCTAAGGCTAGCCGAAGTTTGCTTCGTACAACTGATCGCCTCAACAGTTGGAAGACTTGTCGGATTGAACAGTAAGTGGAACATACATGGGGGTTAACTTCCAGTTTAAGAACAGTATTTTGGTGATATGCTACAATCAACTGCAAACTAGCGTATACTGTCATGATTCGAGCCCAGGTTACCCCGACTCCTCTTCCTGTGTATTAGTTCGAACAACCCAACACAAAATAATCTACAGACGATAGAGGTTTTCATGAATGCATTCGCGTAAACACCACTCATTAATCACTTTCTGGTATCGCGTCATTGAAATGGGCTGATGATGTCTGTACCGTAGCTACAGAATTGATACACACATAAAGGAACTCGATCCGTCATTGCAGACAGCTTCGTCATCGGAGTAGGTCTGAAAGAGTCAAGCAGATTCAAACTTCCATTGTAGTTCCTATCGTAATTATACTTGTCCCTGGCCAGTCCTTTTTTTTTCATTTCAAGATGAGCATATTTTAAGTGGTTCCGTTGTCATTTCAAATGATGCCTTCTTTAGTGTTAAGCTCTTGCAATTGTTCACCCCATCTATCAGTTATGTCTGAAGCGTTGTACCAACTTCTTTTAATGTCTCAATACAAGAACATTTTTGCATCCTTTGACTTACATAGAATTCTGAATAAACTTTTGACGTATGAAGCAGAGCAAAGCATGTCTTCATCTTCGTCAACATCATGTCACCATGCTCTCCAGGTACATGACGAATTGTGAAGTCGTAGTGACCAACCAGCCAGCTTTTTTCGGAGGTCCTCATCCGATTTAATCCTCTTCAAGTACGACCACCATTTTTTAAGGGTCCACACGATCGCCAGACACTAGTGTAGTGAGGAGGAGCGATCGTACTATGCTACTCACACCATTGCTATTCAGTAGTAGGGCTGGAGCATATATTTTGACATTGAAGTAGCCGCAGGAAAAATACAGGAAGAAGCGTCATAGTGCAGCATCACATGGAGTGTTTCTCGGTACATCCATGAACTGAGCATTGGTGTCTGTGGCAACCGTGACGTTCTGGGCCCAGTACCGTATACCGATGCGTAGTTTTGTCTGTTGTCTTGTTGAAACGCATAACTCATCTGTTGGTTTCCTGAATAGATAACTGTTGTGCCATCCATGTTCTTGGCTCACAACACTAGTTTTTTGTCTTTGAAATGTTTCACTCAACAGGATTCAGTACCCGACGGGTATATTCCATAACACCAGTCACCGGTAATTTCGAGGTCACCTGTCCCTCCTTCATCCGTTGTCGGATTTTGACAAACGTCTGACTGGTCTTTTCTGTCCAGTGGAATCGACAATTCTGATTCAGAATTTCGTATAATGGGCTGGCGAGTTCATCAAAGTTTTTGATGAAGCAACTGTAAAACCCAATGCGGCAAAGAAATTTTCCTAACAATCTCTTCGATGTTGACACTGAAATAACCTCGGTTATCATCAGTCTTTCAGGCAGTGGTTGGACCTCGCCACGATCGACCTTGCGACCACTGTTTGTTTCCCCGGTTGTGACTTTGGACTAACAATCTGCAGACCAGGTTGTTCAATTTTCTTCAACACGACTGAAACGTGTACCGTATGTTCTGTCTCACTGGTGGTATAGATGACGGTATCATCTACATAAACAACAGTGTTGTGCAAGCTGCCCAGAACCTTGAGCATCAGTCGTCTGAACGTGAAAGGAGTGCCTGACAGTTCAAACGGCATACGTTGGAAGCGGTATTGCTTTTCTCCCACCGTGAACGCCGTTTTATCTCGGTCCGATTGCTTGACTGGAACCTGCAAATATCCAGACCGCTGGTCTAACACTGTAAATATCCTGGCTTTCTGTAGCTTATCGAAAATCTCTGCCACGGCTGGGACTGCTACGATTTTATTGACTATAATCTCATTGAGCCGTCTGAAGTCGATACAAAATCGAAATTTCTCATTGGGCTCCCTCACCAGCAAAACGCGATATTTGAACGGGTTATTCCCCACCTCGATTATTTCCTCCTTCAGCAAGTCTTTCACTTGTTTAATTTCCGGTGTCATATATATTGGAATTCTTCTGGGACCGAATAATCGGAACCACTTTAGCTCGATGAGAACATCATGTTCAATGCAGTTATACTAATCATCCAGGTCCTGATCCTTAGTGAGAAATTCTCGAAATCTGCGTATCAATTCACTCAGCAGCCGGTTGTCGCAGACTGGTGCGTTCGCTTCAAGTGGTCCAAGCTGGGGTTTGCGTTTTCTCGATAACGGAACCACTCCATATTTAGTTACGAGTCTATCATACTAAAAATCAATCACAGCCTCGGCGCGGTCAAGAAAATCTGCTCCTAATATGATCTGACGTGCTTCAGGGGAAATGATGAACGGTTGCATGACTGCGTGATCATCGATCCGGACATCATATTCCGCCAGGTCACTAACTTTGAGAGTACACCCACCGACTGTTCGAATGGCCATCGCACATGGTTGAACAATCATTCCCGGCTTCAGCCCAATCAATGAAATCGCAGCCCCAGTGTCGATCAAACAACACTCTGAGCTATCATTGATTTCTATCCGAGCCTGAATTGCCGTCTTATCAACTGCCCCAATTACCGGATCTCCCTTCCCAGACAAAAGACAATCACTGAAAGGTTTATTTCAGTATGGCCTTTGCTTGCCAATTGAGCAAACTCTTTGCCAGTGTCCACGACTTCCACATCTGTGGCTACAGTTATCCTCTTTCCTGTTCTCACTCAGATCGCAGCCTTCTATACACACTTAAACCATGCTCAGTTTGTTCAGTGAAATCCGTAACTTCAGCCTAAATGAAACTCTTGATCACTGGGTTATCAATTGGATTGAATTGAGTGATTCTGTCTATTCACCTTCGAAATGATCAGACAAACTGAACAATATTTTACATAATGTTGTAGTTGGGCTTTTGAATATATTCATTCAGTCATGTTTATTGTTGGGTTACTGAAATTGTGGTTAACGCGCTGTTCTGATAAGTACAGGGGCGAGATTGGAAATTCCGGTTCGGACAGGGATATGCACTACTGATAAACTCCAATAAGAGCGAAACTCGAGTCTAGTGCTTTCTTTCAAGGTGAACCAGTTCAAAGACTTACCTGAATGCGGAGGCTGAAATTAAGTGTGGGTAGTGTCCAATGTGAAATAACCTAAATACTTGAATTCCATTACACAGTAAAGAAGGCGTTTTTCAGATTGTTTACAGAGTGCCGAGGAATCGACCAAAAACGGTGAGGTTCCGAATGTTGACCGTTATCGAGACCATTAGTATCCGATTGCGCAACACTGATTTCTGCGCTCAGAAGATGCGCGTGCGGACACTAATTCCTATATGGTCCACAATCATACTTTGGAACAATGGTTGCATAACTGACAAAAAACAAGCCGTCCATAACATCTATTGACCGTTTTACCAACTCATCTGTTACTGTCATCATATTCGTTGTGTTGTAATTAGCATGATGATCAAATACAGAAAGCTAGCCTTGTTCGCTACTTTGTCGTTCTTGTGGGTTACATGTATACTGATCAACACAATATGAGGTGGTAGCAATAGGCTACTGCTCTTTGATTGAAGACACTGACAGCTTTCTGAGTCGGATGGATCGCAAGAAGTTCGGCAGCATTAAATGTTTGTCTACTCGGATTTGTTAATCATTGTGTTGTTTGACGCAGGGTGTAAATGCTCTTAAAAGACAGTCCTATTGTAGCGAAAAGGCGTCCAATAAAACACAATCTTTATTGTCCAACACTCTTGTTACCATGCTACATCCGCGCTCGCGTTCATGAATAAGAATGCCAGTCCACAGTAACCCCTGGTGTCTGTTCACACTACGTGTGCACTTCTGCCCGGTCTCTCTGTGTGTGTGTGTGTGACCGACGGCTTCTATCGGGGGAATTTTCCGCTCGCTATTCCTCGTCCGTTGGTCCGATCTTGTTGAGCGATGGGTTGTCCTATCGCCTGTGTTATCCGCACTGTATCCGCTGTGGGTTTTGGCCGTATTTTATGACCGTGTCGAGATATTCCTCGGAGTGTTGGAATAATCGTGCCTTCGAGCTAGTCATCCATCCCATTTTGCCTGCCATGTCTCACCCGTTGGTCCGATCCAGTTGAACGATGGCTGGTCCGGTCGCTCCATGCTATCCGCGATCCGCTCGCTATGAGCTTTTGGACATACCTTGCCGCCGCGTTGTGGTATTCCGCCGAGTGTTGGAACGCTTGCACCTCCGGACTGACAACAATTCTACGATGTTCCCGGTCCTGAACAACACTCTACTAAACATAGATTTCTTCTTTACGTCCTGTAGTTCAGCTTTAGGTGGCGTTCCGATCATAGTCCTAACAACAACAACAACAACAACAACAACAACAACAACAACAACAACA
>JTDE01021211.1:0-22012 GCA_014338405.1 Paragonimus skrjabini miyazakii | reverse complement strand
TTCAAATCGGTTGAGACTTTTTATACCGCTAATAACATGTTCGATCCTAACTCTTTCTCATGATGTGGTGAGAATGTGTGGTCATTAAGTGCCCTATAAATAACTTGTACTTGTCGCCCTAGCGGTATCCTCGTTTTATAGCGGAACAAAGCTCCTTATTTTGAACGCGTCTTTTGGCTTACCTTGGGAGTGAATACGGGACAGTCGCGGTACTATTCGGGACCGAGATTTTCGTGTGAATTTTCACCGGGACGAGAATCCGATTTTATCGAGCGTACCACTATACCGAGATCGAACCAGCGTATCGTTTAGAAGGGTTTTTAACAAGAACAGAATATAAATTTACTGATAACCTCCCAATAATGGCGTTATCATCCTGTTTTAACCGCAAAAGACGTTTGGTCTGAGAATTCGTTTATTGCGCAAACTTCTGTATAGGTAATGTCAAAAAACAAACCACAAACGCGTACACTCATTTGCACGTCGGACATGCATTCACATACATCATTGTCATTCGCCTTGGAGGAACTCCTGCCGTAGCGCGTACACACTATCCCGATAGTCTCTTCTTGTCCGTCGTCTTCCTGGCGTTCGGAGCTTGCCCTTTTGTTCCTGAATTTCGCCTGGGGGTAATATACTACTTGTGAGTAATATATTACTCACAACGAAACTGCCTGTCATACAACAGCGTTATTTAAATCGTCTATTACACTTTACCAAGTGGATCTTACACAATCATAAAGATGCAGTTAACACCCTCGAATGATTACGGTTTGACACACATACTCTGATTGGATATCCGGGAACTCGGAACTAAGTAAACATCTATCTGTTGTTTTTTCCTCGATATGGAACATTTGCGTTCCAAATCCAGTGCTTTCCTCACGACTGCTGTGACGAACGTCGGTTAGCGATGCAACGTCATTCGGAATTGTCAGCAAGTAAATGCGGCTTTCAGTCTCATTGTGAGTGACTAAATTGAGATCACTGACTCAGTAGTGACCAAAGCAGACAGATGAGAAAACAAACTATGGTATAAACCTCAGCTGCAACTCATATTAACCACTGAGGAGCGAAACATGAGTCTGATATTTACTGTTGAAAGATAACGGTTCTAAGATTTGACTGAAACCGAAAGTTGTAGCCGACACAAGTTCTATTTAAACATGTATTTATTTGCAGTATATGTTTGTGCTTCCAGTTCTCCAATCAGTTATTGTCAGACAGTTCAACAAGCTCACCCTCGGTTGGCTAGCTTCATGCGAAACAGGAAACGGTCTCATGAGTTAAACTCGACCCGTGTTAAGCCAGGAAGAAGAATTACTGTGTTGTGCTGCTCTGACAAGGTTCTGCCAGGATTCGTTTCAAGTCAACTAAATGTCGAGGTGTTTAAATTGTACACAACTGAAGAATATCATGGTAATTTAGTGGTATCCTTATGGTGGACACATTATTTACCACATACCAGACCCAAGACATATCGCAATTATCAACATTCTCATGATGCTCTCGTTATGGATACTGTTGATTCCGTGTCCCCTGAGGTATTTTCGACGGTGCTCATCAAGTTTGGTTGTCCAAAGAAATCAATAGATCGAAGAGTCCGTATAAATGTATCAAAAGAGAAATGCCGTTTTGTAGGTCCACCTTTGATGATGATAACATTTAGGACAGACCCAGTCGAAACTTCAGCTGGCATGGAATCAGCTATAGAACAGCATGTCAAAATGCTGAACTACTAAACCATGTCGGGAGCTCACAACATTCACATTAGCAGTGAACTACCCACCAGTAATACATTTACAGTACTCAACGATGACTTTAGTGGATTCTAACATAAATTGTTTAAGACGTCCTTTTTTGATGATCAAACTCTTGGATTGTTTTGTGGATTCCATATGACCTAATGAATCGGGTGGAAAACTAAATTCAAATAAGTCATTTCTATAATTTTGGCTTGTTTTTACATCTCAGCCAGTGGAGTGCCGGTCCCTTTGTGTCATGATTTTTCCATCGGTGTTTCCAGCCCGAACAGAGCATAGAGTTTTCGCATTTGGGTCTCGTTCTAGTTAGAAATTCTTCCAAACTACTCACCAACAATATGATGTTAAAACCGCCTCCTGACTATCTTAATCGTAATTGTATTTCAACAATACAAGGACAGAGTTCGGCTTGAATGTAGCACAAACGGTCATCTACTGAATAGTTGACGATTTTGCATTCGACTGAATCATGTTAATGTTCGTGAAAGGACATCTTTGAACAACAGCGGTCTGCTGCAATTAACTTTTGGCATAATATTGGCTTGCTAATATGTTATGTATGTCTCATGGCTAGTTGATTTGTTTAGACTCAAGTTGCAAACACTCCCGCATTTCTATTCATACTTTACAATTTTATCTGTTCTCTAGTCTCATATTCCAACAAACATCGTTACTTTGTTATATTCCACTGATCAAGACGATAGCCGTCTTAATATCGAACGAGTCTAGTGTGTTGTGTAATTAATTCTAATTCATCCACATATTACTTATATCCAACATCATCACTAACACCCTAACAAAGCACAACTTCCACTTCACTGTTTTGTTTACGTTTTGTCAATTGTATTTTTCAATTGACTGGTCGGTTCAATGAGTTCTACCAGCCTCTACGGCCACCTACCGTTTAATGTTGACACATCAAACAGCCCTGTTATCCGATGAGCAACTCGCTCTCTGTTAAACTTATGTCTGCTTTGGGTTATAGGTTGTTTTCACCCCGTTAGTGCAGATGTACACAATCTATTTGAGATTGCCAGTTTGCACTGGCTGCGGCCACAGTGGCTCGGAATAACGCATGTAATGCTTCTTGATGCTCCGTGATCGGTGTCATCCTTGTTTAGACTCATTAAGCAGAGATAGTCTCAACGGGGGATCGAAATCGCTATCCTTCGGTTCGCGTTAAGAAACAATGTTTTTCTTGTTCGCCCGGTCATCAGCTCTATGCTCGTGTTCTGTTCCTCATTGGAGTAACTAATAAATTGTCTTGAGGAAACTGTTTGTTTTATAGACTGACAAGTTTCCGATCGGATTCTTACATTATTTTAGACTGCATTGGTTACACTGTCTAGTGTCTAGTTGAGGTCAAGGAGTATTCAGCCTACTGGGACTGTACAGCTGAGGTTTGCACTATGTACCTTAACTGCGTTTCGACATATTTATCTCGTTTATTATTATTCTATTCAATACCGTATTAAACCAGTCTTCAGTGGTTACCTTAACTTTGATAAATAGATGGATCGATTTACTAATATCATTTAGGTTATCTGACTTTAACCTTTCGTTCCGTTTACATCGATTGGTCGCACGAATTTGGCAGTCAGACGTGGCCTAATCCCCTAAGCACTACCGATCATTTCCAAGGTCGTGCACAATCAGCAACAGCTTACACCATCATGGTATCAGATCTCACAATGTAAAACAAAGTAGTCGAGACACTTTCGTTTTACAGCCTTTCCAAGACGGTTACGACCAAGCTTACAAATCGTACTTGCAAGATGTCGCAAAGGTCCAGTCAACCTGGAAAAAATTCAGCCTACAAACCTTTCTCAGGATAGGTAGTGGGTGGCTGATGTGGGTAGCGTCAGGATTGTCTCCAGCTTGAAATTGAAAACAAAACTGATGACTTATTGAGTGCTGTACTTATGAGGCCATAGTGAGACATGACCCCGTATGAACGGAGTGTGTAGTACAGAAACCACCTTTATCTGCTAGAGAAACGGTGTATTCTTGTCATCAAGTTGTCGGATATGGTCACACACCATATCGTCAAGCGAATAGCAACGGAACGGCAACAGTACCGATGTACAAAAAGTTTTGGCGACTGGAAATCATGCACGTGATGGATAAATAACGAGACTGGAAGTAACCATTGTGAAGGTTGGTAATAGATAATCTGTTTGTGGTAGATGAATAGATTTAGAATCAGTAGACTGCAAGCTATTTGTGGTAAGTTAGGATCGCAGGCAGCATGAACGTAGGTTCCAACATAACGGATGTTAATCGTGCACTTATCGTCAGTTCTATACAAACTGAAAACTAAATTACTAACCAATAGGTTTTCTGCCTGGACATTTTTGGCCACACACACAAGTTAAAGTTCTACTGATCGATATGCACATACTTTTAGTACACACCTACGAATACACATTAGAGTCCACATTCCTACACACTAACAAGCATGAACACGAACACACAAAAGAAGCTGAGGACATACTTCTGTTTCAAGAATAACTTAGGCTTTTTTGATCAGTTAGCCTACATCTGGCTGCGCTCTAAGTACAGTTCCTGCGTGCCTTCAGTACCACTGACCAATCGGGATTGTCCAATTAGGAGCGGATTTGTGCATCTTACACACACGTACTAGCCAGTTAGTTGGGTGAATCCGTTTGAACATCCAGTTTACAGCATCTGCCGAGCACAGACGAACGATGCGTGCAGATCGAATCGTATTGATTTTGGTCATCATTAGTGTCGTATTGGGAGCCCTTCATGTCGCACTGAGCATATTTTCAACCAGTGATGTCCACTGGGTTCACAGCAAAATCCGTGGAACGGGTATTTATTCGGGAAGGAGTTGGAAAAACCGTACTCGTGGTCTTCTTTTTGAGTGCGTGGACGATGAACCAAGTGAGTACTTATCTTATGTTCTCAGCTGCGGATAAGTGTACCCTTAACTGAAGTCACACGTATTAAAAAAATCATCCAAATCAACCTCATTGAGATTAACAACTAAAATGTTTAATAGTTTTGTCTATCAAACGTAATGTGTACACTGAAGTGAATAGAGGTCTAGTTTAAAAATATAACCGGTGGGCTTCAAGAATGTTCTATTGCAATCTGCCAGAAGGGCTCGTATATGAACATTCTGAGGGGAACTCTAATGTAGGACGACTAGCACTTGATTAACAGACATAAAAGCTGCAGTTTAATTGTATTTAGTTAAATAGTGTAGTGAATTTGATAGCTTAAAAGAGACCTAGTGGGGGAAGATGTGGACCTCAACTAAATCCAATCCAAAGAAAGTGGACAACACATGCTGCAAGTGTTCCACTGGTTGAACTACGAAGCCACCCCATAAAATCAGAAATCCCGCTTTTACAGTTAATCTCCTATATCATTTAGTAATTTCGTATGATACGGTGTGCTGGGTGAGTAAGTGAGTGTAAATGTGGAACTGTTGAGTTTCCGACATGATTCTGTAGCTTAGCTTGTAGATCACTTGTTGCACGTAAACAAGCTATTTCTATCATTGATTCTAATCCAATCGAATTCTAGATTTTCCTAATTGGATCTATTCGAAGATATCACTCAAAGCTGATTTTTTCGTCATTTTAGAACTCTAGTAAGGTATTACCTGTACATTGATCGTAATCCATACTTGAATTAACCAACTTGGAATCCATCTCGTTTAATCTAAATTTACAATGTTTGTTTGTTTGAGAAGATAACTGGAATGTCAGGTAAACAGACGGTTTAACGACAGTGCTAGTTGTGAGTAAAACAAAATCTGTACAGGCAATCAGAGTTAACTGTTCTGAGCTATATGTTATCAGGAACGGTGCACCTTGATCTGTCAAGCATCGATGACCGTTTCCCAGTTCATTCTCCTCTGAGCTTACTTATGAATTTCCAGAGAGTGCCCAAAGTTTCTTCAAAGAACTACACCAGAACCAATGCCACAATATTTAAAATAACCAGCGTGGTATCTAAAAAGTGAGATGTGGAGTAGTGTAGAACCTTTTTTTTCAATGAATTCGCATTATGATAAGTAGTTGCACTTCGGTACTAACATCACTCTTAGATACTCGTGCTAAATAGAGGTCAACGACAGTACTCAACACAGTTGACTCATAAGAACGCGGACGAGGGCGTAAAAACCCGTAGTGACAGTGCTGCTTTCCGCATAAAATGGGCCCTATTAAAAGCGTAATTTGAGTCTAGTGTGCCTTTTCTAAGCGAACTGGTTGAAATGCACATCTCTGCGTGAAAGTTTCCATAAAATATGAATAGTTCTCAATCTATATAAATCAAACCTTTTACAATGTATTAATAACTAAGGCCTGACTCATTAAGTGAGCAAGCAATTGAAAGGTAAGTGAGGAGATATCAATGAAATTTAGCGACTGCTTGCTAGTCATGGCCTGTATCGATAGTTAACTTTGAACAGGTGGTCGTTTTGCTCTATCTGAAGCATTAAATCCTAAAAATGGAGAGAAGGTTCAGTCACTGGATGTCAACATTTCGTTTAATTTCATCAGTCGTTAAATTACAACAAGCAGTTCAATTAAATAGGTACGGCTGAAACAGAATACAGAATACATATGAAATGTCGCGGGTTACATTGTCATTGTCACGCGAGAGATATAGTCTGTATCAATAATTGTTGCACATACAGAGCTGGTCCACACTTTTTGATCGAAAGATCTCTTTGCTGACTAAAAATTACTGATTTGAACTGCATATTTTCATCGGATTCGTTTGAAGGCCAGTCAGATGTATGTGCATCGCTAACGACGATGCTGAGACGCATTATTTTATGCCAACCAAGCTGCCGGCTTTTCGTCTATTTACTTGAGGATTTTCTGATATTCCCTTACGAAGCCATACACCTGCTTTATCAATACAGCTATCAACATAGTTGCAAAATTAGAGGCAGAATGGTCTGGTGAAATAATCTTCTCCTCTTTACAATCCGGATCGATTACGACCAGGGTAATTGAGATGCAGGATACGTTTGAGATAAAGTTGACTGAAGCTTGTATCAAACAATGCGGACCAAACAGTCTGTTCAAGATGGAACTCCATGGAAAACTTTTCTGTAAACCTGGTAGCTCACCGGGTTCCATAAGGTTCTGTCTGTTGACAATCCTTTCTATCTATATCCATCAGAAGCGCTCTGTTAAAAACTCTTTCGTTGTCAGCGTATTGGCCATACAAATTTGGTGGGTTTGAATGAATGGCGTTTTAAATAAACCTCAGTCATTTGCAAATGGAACGAAACTAGTCAGCTTGATTCGCGAAAACCAAAACGGTGCAAATTTTCACAAAAATGTCGTATGAGTGAAACATCAAACAGGGTTAGATCATTATTTGATTCCATGATGAAAGTAATAGCCTAGTGTGAATGTAATGAGTTTTTAAAAAGACAATAAATTGTGAAACAATGCTGATAGTTAAGCATCAAAATTCCATTAAACATAACGTCTGCAAGATACTGTCAAATCAGTTTTTATTGTCAGTGGATCTTTTTGAAAATCATGTTTTGTGTAATATGCCTGTACCCAATAGCCGACCAATCACCTTGATAATATCTGACAAAGGTACTAAAAAATTCATCATTCCGAAGCGATTTACCACTGGTTGTATGTCCACAAGCGGGGTTTCCACTAGCGTATTTTAACCAAGCTCGGTAGCAGCGTTTCGACGAACGACTTCGTGTGCCGTGTTGGGTAAGTTCTTACAAATGTGAGCTTCACCTTGTCTATGCAACCCACTGCCTATGATATTGATTATTTTGTTTTAACTTACATAGTGGTTCTGTTGAGTAACTAGCGGTTGACACTACTTGAATTGTTTCCCGTCACGTGACTGTAACACAGCGGTAAACTGTTTTGTTTCATCAAACTTTCAGATTCCTGTGAATCTCTCGGAAAACCATTAGAAAGGGTAAATGTGCATCCACGAGTATGGGAGATACTTAGTAAGTGCTTATAATTTCTCATTAATCATGAATAAAAGCAGTGTTCATTTTTTACCGTGTGAATGAGTATAGTAAGAGTACACTTGAAATTGGTATGTTAAAAATCACAGGAAGTTTACATGACGGTTTTCACTATCCAAATAATAACTTATAGATAATAATATGCTTTCCACCGTGATTACACAAAGTGGTGAATATTTGCTATCAAAATCGTGGCAAGTTTTCTTTTGGTGATACCACACTAACCATCTGTCGGCTGGTGATTACAGCAAGTATCCAGTTCCAACAGCCATAGCTAAAACGTGCGAAATCTCTTAGAAAGACTGTGAAAAAGGTTTCACCCTAAAAATCGCTCCGTTACGTTCAGCTCTAAACTACGCTTTTGCATTGAACTGAACATCATCCTAAAAATATTCCATACTTGATGGAAGTGTTCAAATTCAGTCCACTATGATTTACTACTACTGAGATCCTCTGTTACCACAGTAGGTGAGGAACAAAACTCAGGTTGTCAACGTACTGCAGTAATCTGAGAGAAAACCTAGTATTCACCCGCAAACTTCGGTACGCACTGGTTCATCCGCTAATGGCTTCCCTTTCATTATGTAAAACAGCATGTTTGCTTAGTCATTCTCTGGCAATTGAGTAACGGAACAGAACTATTTTACAGTCAAGCCCAACACATGTTGAAATACACCGCTTAACTTTGTGGTCATCGTCAGCTCGATTATAAGTTTTAAAAACCAGACAATCCAAATGTATGCGTGATAATCTGTCGTACAACTTTCTTGGGTGACATCATAACTCACTGCCATAAATCACCAAACATACACACCCGTCATAAAGCCATGGTAACATATCTGTACCTAATCAGTCCTCAAAATGGTCTTACTTGATGTCATTTTCTTCTCGGTACTAATGTAATTAACCATCAAAGAAACAGGCACAAAAAAGCCTCTCCCCTTCCCGTACAAACCCATGAAACGGTCGGGATTATCGGAATGGTAATAAGCACCCCTACAGTTGAGCTCTGTCAACCTCATGCAAACGAACCAAACATGTGATCAGACCAATAAATGCATACACCTTCAAGCCACCTCCATTGTCTGTCGGCGGGTTTCACTATTTCATCCCTGGCCTTGAAAGTGCAACAGAATAAGGACAAATTTGGAAACTACTGAACAGTCATTTCATGTTAACACTAATGTAAATCAACTTGTACGACAAAATGGTGAATGCCTGTTGCCGCAGAAATTGTGATCAACGTTCCTGCTTACATCACACTCGTCAGGCTAGCGGCTGTTTTACTGAAACGCTTTTGTGTGGTTCTGAACACGTTTTCCAGACTACTTTTATGATCTGTTTCTAGGATATCACCGAATTCCCTAATGAATATCCATTTGTCATTATCAGTTCAGAATGGTTTTTGAAATTCCTCTTCCGTGCTCGTTAACTCCAAACTTTAGTTCTTATGCAGTCTATCCGAAGGCAGACATCCGATTTTTCTTTGGTGTTCACATGTGGATATTTTCATTATAGCTAATTTAAGTCCCGTTTTGTCACAAACGGTCGAGTTAACAAGGTCCTTTGTTCGAACCCACAATGCTTGTCTTACAAGTTAAACAGCGTCACCAGTCACAGTAAGATAGCATACTGTACGTTAGCTGTTGTGAGACAGTTATGTTAAACGGTGTGTAACGTATTATCATCCGGCTGCTTAGAACTTATACAGACAACAGAATGAATTTCGCATTGTAACCAGAGGTCAATTTGAAACA
Source organism: Paragonimus skrjabini miyazakii (assembly GCA_014338405.1). Lineage (NCBI taxonomy): Eukaryota > Metazoa > Platyhelminthes > Trematoda > Plagiorchiida > Troglotrematidae > Paragonimus > Paragonimus skrjabini miyazakii. The sequence goes on along the minus strand of JTDE01021211.1, from coordinate 12,491 downwards.
AATCTTACTGTTTCCGGTTTGTCAATCGTGACAATAGCAGTTAAATGGTAAGTAAATCCAAAAACCCCTGCTGTAAAGTTTAATCTGTCTGTATATGCTTTATTAATGAGTACACATAGCTATTTGCCTAATATAAAACTATATACTTAGAAAAGTTGTCCGTGTAGAACGAATGTAATGTATCACTATTTATGATACTGACCACATGTAGAAGATTAGGTAATCTCAAACCGATCAACTATAAACAGTAAACGGGATTTAAGCCTGAAGTTGTGTGAACAGAACGCAGTATTTTTATCACGAACCAACCGTAAGAAAACTCTATAAACAAACAATTCTTTAGTATACAGAAACAACAAAGACCCGATATCAAATAAACAAATCAATAATGATTGACTTGACCGAACCACGTGAGATCTCGATTTCCGCGACCATGTGCAAGAAAACCACGAGAATGGTTTGACCAACAATGAGACCGTACATCAGCAATAGCAGTTTTCCCAACCCAGACTAAGCAAATCCTATGTAGCAGTATTTGTCCATAACTTATTTTACCAAGAAGCAGGTTAAGACCACTTAGTCCTTTAAGTTCATAGATAACAAGCAATGTATTCACTGCTGTGAATAAACAGAGTGAAAAACAAAGCAAATTATTGGATCCCATAGGATACGAAATATCTGTTGGACCAGAAACAACAATACATTTGAGAGTTTGTCATCCTTACATTGTCTGACACCGATCGAGGTGCCCTCGGTGTAAGCTGAAACAGTCAAAGAATAACTACGCCTAATTACGTCAAACCGGAATCCATGGGAGTGGTCTAAATGTTTAACGAGGAACCGCTGAGATTGATTATAGCAATAGTATTATCTCAGTCAGAGTGCTTACTGATAAACTAGGCTATAGAAATGTCATTGCACAAAGTTCGAGGGATATCAGATTCGTTTTTATAAAGCACAAGTATTTTAGCGAAAAGACGTTCAATAAAGCACAATCTTTATTGTCTAACTCGCTGGTTACCATGCTACGTGCGCGCTCGCGTTTATGAGTCAGAATTCCAGTCCGCAGCAATCCCCGGTTTCCGCTCACTCGCCGTGTGCACTTCTGCCAGGTTTATTTGTGTGATCGGCGCCCACTATCGGAGGTTTCCGCCTGCCATTCTTTGTCCGTTTGTCCGATTTCGTTGTGCGATGGCTCGTCCGGTCGCTCGTGTTGTCCGCCATCTATCCAACTTGGGCTTTGACCATATTCCACGACCGTGTCAATATATTCCAGTGAGTGTTGGAATAATCGTGTCCCCGATCTAGTTGGTCCAATCCAGTCGAGTGATGATTCAACCGGTCGCCCACGCCATCCCCGATACGCTCGTTGTGGGCTTTCGACATACCTCCTCCCGCGTTGAGGTATTCCGCCGAGTGTTGAAATACTCACACCGCCGGCCTGATAATCCCCCACAGTATGTATGATAACGTCACATGAATGATCATCAACAATGTCAAACGGTTAAGTAACACATAATGTCATACAGCTATTGTAATTACTGATAAAGTTTTACTTCTTAGCTCTCAGTAAAGAAGTGAATTTACGTGCTGTTTATATATGACAGAGTAATCCCTTAGTAAGCAAGCACAAGAGTGATTGTTATTGATTGGATTAGGCACTGTCATCTTGCGCATATCTGAAAGTGTACAATATGCACCTGGTATATAACTTCAGATTGAATAGACGGTATTACATGACATTTGTCTCTTTTATCAATCAGGATTGCGAAGATCGGCCTACGCGTTGGCGTACGCCACAGCGGCTCTGGCATTTGTTGCCTACATTTTGGGGGGAGTGCTTTTTGTCCTGTTTCGAACACAACCCCGGAAACGTCAAGTTACCTTACTTCTCATCGGAATTGTTGGATGGATCGCAGGTATGGTTTTGCGTCTTCCTGGTCAAGAACAACATTATTGTCTTGTTGTTTTCTGACCACAATCAGTCATATGTAAGCACGGAACATGACAGTGAACAAACCTAACGGGTTTTAAACACATTTAAAGAGACAAATGATTTATTTTGTGAAACTGTAGTCCACGCATAATCACCTAATAGATTTCAGCTTAGAAAAAGGGAAGCGACCGAAAAACGTGCGAATTTGACACTGCACAACAAGGCAACATGGTCACAGCTTACGCGCACCTGATGAAGACGTAAAATTGTATGACTCACCAACACTGCTTTTGAGGATAGTAGACAGAGTATAGAATAATTTCCCAGTTGTATCATTTCTTTGACAGAAAGAAAGAAAGTCAACTAGACACCATTCTGAATATGTCATAATCGAGAATGTCGTGAATCGAAAAATAAAGAAGAGAATGAACATTTTTCAATTTTTTACTGTAGGTTGGCCAATGTGACCGCGTTTGAAATAAAAAAAATTGAATAGAATGAGCGGTTACCAGTAAATTTTTAGATCAGCCAAATACACTGCACTGATCGATCTTTCTAATACAATTCGGATGTAACCAATAGAGATCAAAATTCGTAACTTGTAAAGTGATCTACGGTTCAGCATTTCATTCTACTAGTGAACACATGCTTTTCTACACATTTGATACAATGGGTTTACACATATCTTTTTCCCTCTCTGCTTTTCTAGCCATCGGCATGTACTTTAGTGTGATAATCTTTCTTGAGGTTCGGAACCAAGAAAGTTATACATTCGTTCCGAACACATCAACATTCCGAGGTGGATTCAGCAGGGTAACCCATTTTTTGAAGTACCACGTGACTCGTTGACTCACAAAAGTCGTCCATTCATTTGAGTATTCCGTTCTCGCATACCCAGTTGACCCTTATAATCCCCTTCCCTCTTTTTGTACAGGGTTTGCTTTTTTCTTCTTCTTCATGGTTGTGTAGCAGTTAGGCGTCAGTGTGAACCACTAATGTATTGCTGTCTATGATGACGATGATGATATCGTCTAATACGCTTCATGGTATATACACACGAAGTTTCGTGAATAGTGTTATCGCAGAGCAAGTATCTTGTGTGCGAAGAATAGATGACTAAAATTTATCAGCACATTTGCCACCATTTAGAGTGACGGATTCTTGTACCACTGGAAAAATTTCGGCTCTACCGGACCACCAACAATTAGCTGGTGTGTTGCAATTGTTGCTAGAGGATTTCGTGGCTAATGCTACAATGTGCTTGGCTGTCAAGTTAACTATTCTCGATGAACCGTGTATAAACTTATTTTCTCGACTTAGTTGGAATATCCTAACACCATTTCCCATACTAGCACTGCGGACACTAAGTGATAAGATGTAGGATACATAAGTAGAAGCTGTCAACTTAACGATAGCGGTAATTCCCATGGAATTCGTGGCATTTGGAAATGTCCTCCCAGACCCGTATCCCAGGCATTCTCACCATTTGGCCAACGTACTCGACTCCACAAGTACAGTTGAATTAATAAATAATGCTGGATGTGACGAGCCAGTTGCTTGTGTATTTCTTCGGTGTGCAGGGTGGCCGTATCATATGACTGATCAGTCTTAATTCTGCCGCGTTATACGCAGCCCTGAGGGCCCATTTTGGTTCACATTGGATGAGGGTGGTTACATCCTCACGTTTGTATGGTAATGTTATATATACACAGATTTGCGGGACAGTTTCTGATATTAACCGTTTCGACCGTTCTCTTGCGAATTTTGGGATAAGGCGCGCAGGGTAGCCGTTGTACACTAATGTTTGATGGATGAACGTCGACTCCTTCTAGATTGTCTGGGGCGAGCAAATTCCGCAAATCTTACTGAAGAGGGTTCGAACGAGACCACGTTCGGTAGTTTCTTACTCGACCTGTTTAAAACTTAAATTAGTTTTCAACATGTCATCTTATTCGAACGTGACTAATTCTTCGTGCTATCCTTATTGCAATCGATGACTCATTCTTATTTTACGCTCATTTGAATTGATGCATGCCAATTTATCAAAGACCTCGAAACTAACTAAACTTGCCATCAAAGCCATCTGATTTCCAATCATAACCAACATCACGAAGTGTGACCTTCTCTGACAGTTGTCATATTTTTGTATCTGTACATTTGGGTACAATCAATCTGGTGTGAACCACCACTCTCAATCTGTAAATCCTTGAGTAACTCAAACTCGACAGTATTGAAATCAATAATGAACAGTCTAATATCTACTCATGTTCAACGTATAATTGATCGACATTCTGACAAAGGCTAAAATCGATCAAGCCAACTGGAGTTTTGCTATTACCGCGCACCTTTGGTTCATGTCCAACGGTTAACCTAGGATTAAAACTCACGTCCCAATGCTTGTGAGAGAAAACTGGGCTATCCCCAATGGTATCAACCCTGCATTTGATCCAGACAATCGACCGTTGGCTGTGCCTTTCGGATAGTCTTTTCAATCGTGTCATAGGAAGCGTGCGCCGTATCTCATGTAAACTCAAATGAACAGCCTAACAGGGTCTCTCGATAGAGTGGTATTCTGATAAAGAACCAAGACATTTCCGTTTTATACTACTGAAATCAACACATTTATCACAGGACGGTAAAAGTAATCATGAACATTTAAACCACTTCGGGTGGCCTTCCTCATGAATGCTGTAAACGACTACAACACTTTTAAGGAAGGCCACCCGAAGAGACGTATTACAACGTGTTCGTAACGTTATGTTATTCACATGTTAAACACGACGCCCAAAGTGTTTGAGTTCATTCGTAGTCGAATTGGTACGGATATCTTACAGACGGCAGTGGTGTTCAAAGTATGACCCAAGTAATGATTAGACTACAACTTTAACACACTATATAATAATCGATAGCTTAGTATGAGCCACTGGCGAAAGTAGTGGTAGGGGTACCTCCTCTCACTAATCACCAACAAGCTGACAACGGATTAAATCAATCATTCGGTTTGCTTTTGTTAACTATAGATCCACCAAGTGAGAAGGAACGTATCCAAATTCAAATGTGGTCCGGAAATTATTCATACGGGATCGAATCCGCTGTCTCCGTTCTCGGATGAAAACCTGTATTACATTGAACAAATGGAGGGTGAATGAACTCATTTCGGACTGATTCATTTGTAAATAAGTTCGGCCAGATAAACACTTCGAAATACAGTCCACTGATTCACTCACAAAAACAAATACTTATGGGCCATGTTGTAGAGTACATCAAAAAACAGTACGCGTAAGCAGTATATCGCATAATAGTGACGGAGTGCACGTGTTGTCAACGGTAACAACAGGACAAACAATAAGGACAGAATGACCTTAACGACCAAGAATTCGGATCAGAAGCATAGACGATTAGGCGAGTCAGAGGAAGGATTCCTGCCAGAGTCAAGGCGATCACGCCACATCACAGATACATGAAAGATAGAAAAGTATATATAAATGCAACTTCCAGTTTGTTTGCGCATAGTAAGATGTATTTGATAGATGTTTGTGGTTGAGTAGTCAATTGTCAGTCATTCACACTACCAACTCCCTTCACATTTCCCCTCGAACAGGAGTTAAAAACAGCTACACTGGAAACAATGGGCTACGCATTCAAAGTGGCTATCGCGAGTGCCGCTTGCGGTCACGTGGGCAGCTTTCTCATGATGACAGCCAGTATGTGGGCATGAGAGGCGACACGCTGAGATTCGTAACAAACCGAATTGCAAGTATATTTGCTACAAACGATCTTTTCTGCTCCTTTATACACATGTGACTTGCGTATGCTGTTTGACTAATGCCAGTTTCAATAAATATGAGACATAATTGATCTGTTCTGAATATATATGAATGTGGTGGGTACATCGATGGTATCGAAGCGTTCAAATGTGCATCCTCCAATACGACCGCCTGTATGAACCCAAAATACATCGCGATTGGTGCACCGTAGTCAAACAGAAACACAGTAAAAAATGAAACTTAGGTTAGTCAGAAGTGTAACGAGTCCCTGTTTACGCATACGGTAATCAATTCTGCTGACGTTGACCAATTAGATGCATTATACATGGGAACAATATTAGGGACATTTGTCGACAAGGACACATCGGTGATACTTAATGGTCACAAAACCGCAAGAAGAAAGACGGAGATGATGAAGGACTTTATCCATTCAAAAGTTATCCAAACTCTACTTACAAACTGAAGGCGCAGGTTGGTTGTGAACGAGGTTAAAATCGTATCCAATGTTACCTACACTATTCCGCATCGTTAACTACACCCACTTCATAGACAACTTCGACGCCAATGAGCCATCACCTCCGGTTGCCCAGGCTACAACAAATACGTCCAACGGTCGGTTGTGTCCGCCTCTGGAAGTAATATGTGCTTGTTACAAATATTTCTAATAGCAAGCTCATCCGCAACACACATCGATGGATAACAACAGGGAGATAACATGTAAAGAATTACACCAATAAAGTTGCGAACAAAAATTGTTTTCTATGTGTGATCATCAGGTTGATTGCAACACAATAAACATGCAGATAGCAAATAGATCCAGTGATAAAATTGCTCAACAGTTGAGAACGGTGTTTGATACTAGTTAAGCCGACATTGTTCCGATTGGCGAGTTTGATTGATTGTAGGCGTAGCGATGTTAACTGTCCGCACATCTTCTGAACGCAGTCGTCAGTGTTGCGCAATAGGATAGTAGTGATCTTGGCAACGGTCCACATCCGGAAATTTCTCAAATTAAAATCTAGGCAAACATGGAAAGCAGTGTAAATGTCGTTCATTTAACTTAAATTAAACTTGTTGATAACAACCATGATGCTTTCAGGTCGTTTACTGAGTGGTTAAAGATAAATTTTACATTCAGGTTGTTGACCGCTGGTAAAATCATCAGTATCTGATCATGTAACCTTGATCACTACGATCAGGAGTCCGTGATACTTAACATTGCCCAGTGAGCAAACCAGTTGGAACAAAGAGTGCGTACCTGCTAGCAAACACCTTGTTCCTAATTTCGAGTGGTCGATTTCATTACTGATACTGGTTCTTATTTTCCTAATTAACCTGAGGATCAAACACAGAAATCAAATCTTGACCGTTACGTTGCTGTTCTCATGACTTCCATGGGTATGTTCGAACAAATAAGGCTGACGGAGATCGTAAGAAAGACAGTAGTATTTTTGGGCATTTCACTTCACAGCCTTTTATATTCATTTTACTAACAAAGGCAATCGCTCTACAGCGGTCACCTCTAGGAAATAACAAATGGTTTGTAAAGATTGGCAATGGGGAAGAGTCATTAATTCGGTGAGTAATGTAGTATTTTAATGACGATACTTTATTTTCATCACGCAACCAGTACGCGTAGCTAGTATGCATGAAGGGGTGTACAGGTAATCAGACGAAATAGGCAGACAACCGAGCGGTGAGGCCATCAATCACGTCGAGTTCCCCTTGGTAACCAATGAAAGTGGAGTGGATGTAATTCAGCCTTTGCAGCAACCCAAGCTTCAAATCCTACCAACAAGCTGGCAGGATTCGGAGCCCATAGCCCGTTTTCGGCAACTGAATGTCCAGACGAATAAGGATTTTATAACTGAAACGGCACATGTTACGAGTGAAATCATCTAAATGACTGACGTAAATCGAACAGCAAACATCTAATCTATGCGTCCAACAAATGATCGGAACAAAATATCGTAACATGCAACATGGTGGGTCGTCAAGCTGAAAAAGCGATAGCTAAGGTCCGGATTCACATGTAATAACATGTATACATAGTCATTTAAAAATCCTAACATATGTGGATCCCAACAAATACTAACGATGAAGAGCTAAAAATATTCGCTTCCCAATGAAGAAGAGTTAGCTTGAACAGTGCGGGCGTATTGACTTGGCAGCACGGCGTTGGGCGCTCTTACGTGGTAGTCATTCCGAGACAACTGAGAAGGAAACTAATAGCAAACTGCCATGAAATGGCACACACCGGATGCATTAGGACATACGATCTGTTGCAACAAAGAGCATATTGTCCGAAGACGACCGAGGATGTGACAGCTTACGTGCGTGCATGCCAACAGTGTTGGTTACTGAAAGACGACAATGGGGAGCCCAACAGCCCTTACAACCAATACCAGTCTCCGAAATCGGTGAACTCTGGTCGATGGATCTTATGGGCCCATTTCCACTGACCGCTGGCGGTAACCAGTACGTTCTGGTCATGACAGAACACTTTGCCCGTTGGATCAAAGCGATTGGTGTTCCGGGTCAAAAAGCATTTACGGTGAGAGATATGGTGATGAAGCACATCATAGCGAACCACGGCGTACCAAAGGCGGGCTTGACAGATCAGGGACCATGCTTTGAAAGTAAGGAGTTTCGAACATGCATGCAACAACTGGGAATCAAGCGCATCCGAACGACACCATATCACCCGCAAACGAATGGGCTAGCTGAACGTAATAACCGAACGATCAAAGAATGGTTATCAGCCAAAGGAGACGATTGGGAGTCTGCGCTACCACTGGTGTTATTGGCCCACCGGGTGTCTGTGCAGACGAGCACGAAGATATCTCCAGTTAAATTGATGTAAGGTAGAACCCCTCGACTTCCGGTGGATCAGAACATTAGAATATGGCCAGAGTGCAGTGATTCCACAAAAGAATTGGCTACCGAGAGATGAAGAGCCAAACAAAATCTGAAAGCATCGCAGGTATACACAAACAAGCAATCCGCAACGCATTGGCTCGGCAAAACTAGAACGTTCAGTCTAGAGGAAAGGGTAAAATATCGAGATAATCGGAACACAGGTGCTAGCGGCCTAGGATCGAGAAGACTCCTGCCTAAACGGAAAGGTCCGTACTTAAAAATTTCCAAACGGGGCCCAGTATACACGATCAAGAGGGACGGCGAGACAAAATGAATGCATGGCAGTGAGTTAGCAAATTGGCACGAAATACCGGCGCGGTGAACCAGAAGAAGATCAGTAATTCGGGAGTCAACACTGCGTCGATCGGAGAAGATGCGTCATCAGATGCAGAGGAACCTCTAAAACGGGGGAGTGTTGTGTACCAGGCAGTTTCGTTTGTGAGCGATATACTACTCACAAGCGACTTCAAGAACAAAAAGGAAGGACTAAACGCCAAGAAGACGACGAACCAGAAGCGACTATCGGACTAGTGTGTACGCACTCTGGGGGGAGTTCAGCTGAGGCGAATTATAACGTACTGCTGCCCAATGTGTGTGAATGTATGTCAGCCATTCAAATGAGTGTACGTGTTCGTGGTCCCATGTTTAACATAACCTGTATGGGAGTTCGTGCAACAAACCAAGTTGCAGACCAAGCGTCTTTGGCGGTCACAACACAGGGATCTCTGCTCATCACTACCTTTGACAAGATGGTCTAGGAAATTAAATGAACATTCTTCAGCTTCAGTTTTCAACGTGAACCTAATGCAGTTACATTTCAAGTTAAGCAACTACTTTGCCGGGAACATCGTGAAACAGAATAAATTTCGGTGTAAGGTTTGAATATCCCATTTGCATACTTCCATGTGAGATCTGATAATCAAAATGCTTCCGTTAAATTGTAGGGAGGTTTATTTCTTGGGTCAATCACAGCAATGTTGCGTTTGGTGTTTTCGCTTTACATACCATCGGCGTTTTTTCTTGGAATTACAAGTGCTGCTACATATAAAGACTTCTTCCATTGACGACAGTATCAACTGACGTGCTGTATCAGAGAATACTACCAACTGTAGTTAGTGGATCGTCACAAGGCAAGTGTTGTAAAGCATTGACTAACGTTCGTTATCAACGTAATTCGAACATACTTCAGACTGTGCATAAAAAAAGATGTTGTAGTTAACCAATCATGTGCAAGCGCCAGAAATAAGATTGAACACGAATTGTAGCGGTATGTTTGTTTGTCCCATACTGTGGCTTCTCTGGTCCGCTGTCCCGCTACCTTGTCGACTCATAAATCAACTCAGTCATTGTAACGTCAGGGTTATTGCAGAATGAATGTGTGGATGTGTGATCTTCCTTAGGTAAATTGAAAGAATAGTTAGAATATTAAAGCCTGAGCAGTAGCTGCATCAAAATTAACTCATGTTACCGGCGATTGCTCAACGAGCCGGTGCCTTTAGTTTATATTGAAAACTGAACGGAACAATGTATGAATGAGTTCCCACCTTAAAAAGACACCCTTCAAAACAGGAATATAAAAATAATCTTTAAAATCCAACGAGACCTGGATTAAAACTTATGTTTGTTGGTGGAAATAAAGGCATGACAAGTAAAACCATCATTTCGTTCGATTATCAAACAGAAGCGCGAAAATATTTGCCTCTTTTCGTGTATTTTATGTGAGCTAGGTTCGTACACTGAAAGCATTTCGAAATTTGAAACGTATGATCCCCTTCATCCAATTTACTGAAACAGAGAGAAGACATGTTGTGAGATGTGAACATTTCGTTTCATATCTTCAACCGCTTGCTTAAAACCATCAATCCAGGCATTTAAATATGATGTGAATAGCATTTAGTCCAACAGATAAAATGTTAGGGGTCAGACTAACTCATTCAGTATCATTTGCTTGGTGATGAATTTCCAACCCCTCAAATTTTATCCGTTTGATTGTATGCTATTCAAATCATATTTGAATGCTTGAATTGACTGCTTTAAGTAAGTGTTTGAAGAGATTGAGGAAAATGTCGACATCCCGCGGCAACTGACTTTTCTACGTTTTGATCCATTTCAAAACTCGCACAAACTCTCAGGCCTTTCGTTTGAAAAATCATCAGCATATGCCAAGTTGGTTTACAAAAATGAGCCAATCACACGAATTCATGCCCATTACATACTTGTGTAGTGAGGATGAGCGATCGTAATATACTACTCACACGATTGTTATTCACTAGCAGGACCAGAGCATATATTTTGACATCGAAGTAGCCGCAGGAAAAATACAGAAAGAGAAATCGGAGTGCAGCATCGCGCAAAATGGTATTTGCTACGTAAAGGAACTGAACGTTGACGTCTGTAGCAACCGAGACGGTCTGGGTCGAATAGCGTATGCAAATGAGTGTTTTTGTTTGTGGTTTTGTTTAGGCGCTTAAGCCATGTGTTGCTTTCTCGAACAGATAATCTGTGTTATCCGCGCCCTTGGCTCACAACACTTGTACATAAAGGGTTCTTCACCGTCAACATTAAATGGTCTGTCTTGAAGCTCACACCAAATGAAGCGGTACGTTGACAACATAAGGGTTGTAAACCCTCGAAAGCATATGCTGGTTCGGACTCGATATAACGGTGCGCTTGACAAAAGTCGGATTCTCTTCCCGGTAATAAGTAACATGAAAATCTCGGTCCCGAAAATACCGCGACTGTCCCCGTATTTGCTCCCAAGACAAGCCAAAAGACGCGTGCATGAAAGAGCTTTGTTCCGCCCCACAACGTGTGCGACAAGGCGAAAAAATACAAGGTATTTATATAGTGCGTAGTGACCTAAAAACATTCACGAATCATAAAATAGAAGGACAGTTGCCGGAAAAAAAGTCACCAGGCCACCAATGAGGATAGCGGAATAAAAAGCTGTACGAGTAAAAACTAGTCAAGGTCACCTATCGACCATGCTGGACACTTCCGCCAATTACGATTGAATCAATCGCCTTTTTCTCGAGGACGGAGGTGGCTTTGAATGGGGGGAAAATGGACGCCCTAACAAGAAAGTTAAAACGAACCAGAAGAAAGAATACCTAAATAAATTTACCCGGAAACGGCGTAAGATCTACATCATAGCCTTCTAGTACGATTTTCTTCCCAATGAATCGATCAAACAGGTACCTTGTAACTGTGTTATCTTGTGCCCTTTGATGTGAAGTATTTGGTTTCACCATACAGTGAAGTGTATATTGTTTTGTCTCCTAAAATTTTTGCTTCGGCCAAACGTCCAAAGTACGGTATTATCCATTTCAGTGCTACTCATTCGTTTCAGTTTCTGCTGTACTTCCCATCATGCCACCTGTTCCTGACACCGAATGTACGAGAGTAGCACACTTCGACGATAAGGACTACAGTTACATCAGTACCTTTAACATCACAGTGGTTAGGAAATAAGACGTCACTTTTGTTCTAGTGTTTCGAAAACAGTTGCCAATAAGACTAAGTTTATCAACTGTTCCTATAAGATTGGAAGTAATATTGACTGGATTAACTAACACATATTAGTGCATGAGACTTAAAATACCATGCAAACGACTGATAACATGTTTGCGGATGGAGAACCCACATTCTGACTTTTTTCAGCAAACCATCAGTGAACAATCATCATAGACAGCAATACATCAGTGGTTCACAATGATGCTTAACTGCCACACAACCATGAAGGGAAAAAAAACCTATAGGAAGAGAAGAAAAAAGAAGGGGAGGGAAGGGTACCTGATTACTAAAAATAGCTACGTCTATATTCAAACATACAACATCAAGGCGCCTACACCTTGCAAACAAACAACCAA
>JTDE01021209.1:72927-97529 GCA_014338405.1 Paragonimus skrjabini miyazakii | reverse complement strand
AGCGGTGGCGGTGGTGACGGTGTAGGGTAAGAAATAGAAACGCGTAAGTCTAGGTCGGTCTTTGCTAATCTGGGACACCCCTGGCTACAGTGCGTTGTCTCTCCGAGGCTTGAGAGTAGTGCATATAAATCAGCTGTTAATGCTGTATTACTTTACGCCAGGGAAACATGGTTACTTCGTACTTTCATTTATTGGTCGGTTTGTTTGCAAGATGTAACGGTTAAGCGTCAGTGACAACCACTGATGTATTGCTGTCTTTGTTGGTGATGATGGCTAAGACGTTGTTAACAGCCGGTACTAAACTAGAGGAATTTTTCACTCGCATTATAGTCTACTTGTTGGAAGTGCCTACTTTTCGAGCGAGCGCTTAGCAATGGAAAACACTAAAACTGAGGGAAGAATCTCCGATGAAGGTTAGGAGATTGTGAGTGTTTCTTTATCGTTGACAATGTCAAAACGAACCGAGTGGCTTGCCTTGTTCAAAAAAGTAGAACTGCTGGTAAAAGCAACGGAATTGATTGATAGGATTTGGCGGGGAAAGTCGGAGAAAACGGCTACGATCTTATTGCTTTGTATGAACGTGGAAGTTTGTCATTAAATGTCATTTTTCATATGGGGTGCCGTCTGAATTTTATTCATGAATGTAGGCTATGCTTTGGTTTCTCTTTCATACTCACATAGTGGTCGTCTTACATTTTTAGCGTCATCGTGAACTCGCGAGCGGTAGTTGCATGTCGTCTATATTATTCTGAAGGTTAATCTCAACGTTTCTAGTATGCCCATTACAGTATTGAGAATGAAGACATATAGGCAAACATGTTTTCGATAATTCCTCTTCAGGCCGGTACAATTATATAAAGAGTTGATAGAATTACATCGAGATATCGGTCAGACTTATTACAGAGAAACTAGGTCACTGGCCAGTCAATTGGCGATGGCTCGATTGGTCGGTCACGTCATGCTTGTCTATTGGTTTGACCACATAGGTTGGCCATCGATCCGATGGATTTGTGGCTATGGTAAGTGCGGCGCCTTAACAAACGGTATTTGATGACATAATACCGGGTCAAGCAGCCTAATTCCAATAGCCTCGGCAGTACAAAGTGTTCTAATTCGGACAGCTTCTGATGGGTTGCCTGGCATGCGATATACCACTCTGAAGGTTTGACCAGTTTTCACCTGATTCACCGTTTTCAACCAGGTGAGCGAAGATAGCACTGTTGATCGATCCTGATTCCCCTTGCCCCAGCCACGACCAGTATTGGTCGAACGTCATGACAGCCTTCGAAACGAATCCGAGAACACCATCCACACAGCCATGGTGTAGTTATTAAGTGGACCATTGCTGGTCTCCACTAGGAATAAAACTTTCCATTTCCCGTAGGCCTTCTTTGTAATAGAAGTACTATACTTGTGAACCTTGCAAAAGAGATAATTGTGTTTAACAACATGATACCTAACAGTTGCAGCATTTGTCGTTTTAAGCACTTCATCATCTACAACTTTCACGTTCTCCTGAGCTTATTTTTTTGTGACCTTCTCCAACTGTGTTCATAGGTCCTCGTATAAACCTCCCCTGTTATGCTCGAGTGAATGAGCTGCGCACCCGTCTGGAATTGATACGCCCGGAGTTGTTTGCCCAGGGATATGAGGAGGTGCAATACGATCGCGCGAAAATTTCCTATCGACGGTACGTTGTGTTCATCTATTTTTTTGCTAGTTACGGACTTGTCTCTGAACAACGTACTTCGGTTTTGCCTATTTTGCCGCCTTTTGGTTGTGGGCACTGATTCTGCGCCTGTCGGCACCTGAGACCTCGACCACCCCAGATATACTCATTAGTTGGTTTAGTTGCAGCCAGGTCACTTACGGTTGGGTGTTTATATTGTTCTTCAACAGGCGCTTGAGCCACGGTGCCTTCTGGTCAGTCTCATAATCATTCATTTTGTGTATTCCTAGCTTACTGTTAACCGTTTTGCGATGTGAATATCTATTACGCGTCTCCTATTGATATATTCTCTTTCATTTTTTGAGGTATCGATGTCTCCATGACAGTTTTTGCTTTAATCTCATTCATTTCGTCACTCTTCAGGATTGTTGGACCGCAATTCTCATAGAGAAAGTCATCGATAGGATTCCAAAATATCAGTCATCTGGTTGGTGAACATGCAGTTTTATTGTTCTGAGTTCTGTTGTCTGCTATAATGATTGACATGAAATACTACACGGGATTTACACTTAAATTGATGGTTGCTCTATGACTCTCTAGATCAATTGTTTCGACCCTTTTATTTCTAGTTGATTATGCAGTATTTATTTTTGTTTTCAGGTTTCTCAAGCAAGTACGTAGACTACAGGCTAACCAGTTCCTTCTGGACTATCATCTTCCTGACGATCTACTGGTATTCTCACCTGGAACCTGTCTATTCAAGTTACCATCGTTCATGTCGCATGGCTTGCTTGTACAGGATAAGGTATGTCGTAATGCAGACAATCTTCCAGGTTCTCATACAACTTTTTCTTACGCTTTTAGTTGCTTATGAACTGTGGTAATCTCCGTGAGTTTCGTGCAAACGACCTGCTCACAATTCCAACTATTTTTTCTGTTATTCTGTTAAGTACAGACGAAGTAAACTGTCTACCGGTTTTCAAAAGCAGCTGAATTGTGCGCTTGAGTTTGGATACTAGAAGAACCCATATCTAGACAACTTTATAGAAATTCCAGGTTCGAGAAGTACTAAACCGTAAACAGCGCCCTTATCGCTGATTCATTTTATCCCCAGTCGTATATGCCACTAAGTTGTATCGTTTATTCTGGCACCGTTGATGTTAGTTGACTACCAACTGTACGATGGTGGGTTCGAATCCGGACTGTTTCGACTACGTTTGTCTCAGGTTAACGAAATTGGTATTATTTTGCTCATAATTGATGCAGTGAGTGGCTTCACAGCAAGTACGAAATGTTCTGTGCGCGGAAAGTTTGATCTTCAAGAACTTATGTTGCATTGTGACGGTTTTTCGATGAAGTGCACTATCAGGTGATATGCGTGTGTGTGGCTAACATATCTGACTAAATCTTTTAGAGCCCCAATATGGTCGGACAGACCAGCGGCGTAAAGTTATGGACTCAGGTGCACACACGAATCCAATTATTGTCTCAATTATTTTGACAGCTCAGACGAAACTGAAGACCACGTAGTAAAAGTGATTGAAACTTTGAGTGAAGCATTTTGGTGCTCATCCAGGAGCTCTCCCGATTAAACTTGACAGTTGGTGTATTGTTGTGCTGTTATGTGAACTAAACAAGTGAACACGATTTGGAATTTTGACATTTGAGACTAGAATCTCCGATCGTTGTCATATCTATGTTCTAGAGAGTCTGCTTTATTAATGTGCAGAAACTGGATCCAGTAGCATCCATGAGGTCTTTAGGTGCGAGCCCAAGTAAGGAGGTACATCACCGCTCTAGGCATCATTCTTACGCCGTGGCTCTGTAATTCCTACTCCGAAGGGGTTTCACTAAGTGCAAAGATTTCAAAGCTCCTTCAGTTTGTTATATAGTGAGGTCACATTAGAATAGGAAAAAATGCCAGGAGACAATTTCACTGCCTACAACAATCCTAACGGATGAATCTGTTTGAGGAAATTCATCGAGTGAAAACGTTAGGTCAACGCGTTGTAGTGTACTTAAATATCGCTGTCCCCTGTTGAAATGGTAGCGATTCGGTGTTTTCTTGAACTCCTGGACTGGATTTGGCATATATTTTGAGGTTCCTAGGGGTAAATACATTAGGTTCTTGATAGTATGCACTTGTCCCCTTTTCAGAACTGGCGGTTCCTGATCGTTAGAATGATGTCTGATCTTAATAGTCAGTTATGAGTGGGCATCCGGCGAAGATAAATGCACCCATTCCTTCACTTCTTCCCCTCGAATATTATTTACAGTAGTTTAGGCGTACTTACCGGGACTTAGTACACCAACTGGTCAGACGATTTACGCCAGTGACTGTTAGATCAGCAGGATCTTATGCTAATAATGTCCACCGGTCTAGGTCATGCACTGTTTGACTAACGTCATCCGAATTTTCTCAAGCAGGCACATTGTACATAATAATGCTCCTGCTTTTGCATTCACCAACTACTCGTGCTTCAGATGACGGCTCCAAGTGTGTGCTTTTGTTTTGATCAAGACATATCCCGGTTGAATTGTCACTTTCGTTGTACCTGACTTGTTGCGATGCCACTGGTTTCTCGAAGTCAGCCACGGTATAAAGAGTAGACCTCAGGGTACGCGGCAGGATGTTTGAATTTACTCTACGAAAATCCCAGGATACTCCAACTGTTCGGAAAATGTTAAAAGTTTCTGTTTGTCCTGTCCTAACATTGCAGAACTGTTGGCAGGCCACCTGGTTGTAGAAGCGACAATCGCTCATTTGCTTCCATCGACCTTGTACCCGTTTTCCGGCTTGGAGTTGTATTTTCAAAGTCATTAAGGCAAAGTGAAATATACTGTGCATCTTTGACAAAGTAACAGGTGAAGTAGTTTTTGAGTAAAAGGCTTTTTCACACACTTTAGCCCTCTTCTGAGTCAATCGCAAATGTTCGGGTTGGATATACGTATCTTAGACTTTCAGTGGAGTTCCCTTTTAAAGTATTGTAGACTGAAGACGGAATCAGTCCGTTTGTTGAGTGGACTTGAGTCTTACACAGAAGACAAGCTAGATTTCTACTGTTCTTACCGATTGCCTTGTCACAGAACGCGCATTTAGAGGGCGTGAGTAATTTAGCGCAGGTTCACCACGAACACTTAACGATCAAGGATACACAAGAATGCTCGGATTTATGACAATCAGCCATACGGATGCCAGCACCAATTAAGTGAAGCAACATGAGGTGACATAAAGTACATGCTAATAGAACTGGTGGCCGAGCGGATAAGAGGGTCGACTCGTAACGCGAAAGGTAGACGGTTCGTTCCCCTGTCTAATGAGTCTAGACAAGGACGAAATTGGTCGTGGAATGTCAGATTGAGGGTGAGCGCGAAGATGCATTGCCAACATCACTTCGAGCCTTTGCGGCCGTAGCCAGTACACACTAACAGTCAAAGGTAAACTGTGTCCGTTCACACTAATGGGGTGTATACAAGCCATAACTCAAACAGTTCACCTTATGGATATGAAGTGAAAGGTTGGGTTCAAAACACAGTATCTGTCAATAGTTTACTCTCAAAGTGCATTGGGTTTCTTGGGTCGGATGCGAGGACGTTAACTTTCGGCGAGCTGTGGTGGTGGTGACCATAACTATGTGTGACGTCTACGAAATTAAAATGATTAGATTTGCGTTAATGGCTCAGCTACAGTACGCGCGTACCGTCAATAACTGAGTCCGAAGTGTGGGCGTTAAACCGTGAATTTCGTTTGTGTTCTTGTTGTCATCGTACCGGGCTAAAAACCAGGTCCTAGACATCGTTGCGTTCGTGCTTGGGAGACTGCCACACGGAGCGGACGAACGAGTTTGCTGCCCAAACTGTTGGCCTACGCCCGTTTGGCATAGGTGTGACAAGGGCGGTTGATTAATTGCTGATCATGTTAATGGATCTTCAAGTTTGCCCGTTAGGAGGGTTGTCAGTGCCAGTTGAGTGGTCGTGGGGCGATCTACTAATAGGATGCCGATCAGTCGGAGGATCGACAGAGCGCCCCTGTGTAGGATGCACGATCAGTTGGTCAGCTAATTACGTTGCACAGCTTGCGATGGTTTGGTGACGTACTCCATATGTCATCTAATCGTTTACCGTACCGGGCATTATATGCTGAGGCCACCAACAGTTGGGTCAAACCACGTGGTGGTCAAGCAACAACGTGGTCACAAAATTTGAAGACCTTGACTGCTCCATTGAGCAAAGTGGGTAGGTGTCGCCTGCTTGGATGGGGTCCTCGTGATCACTCAAACCACTGGTTAGAGACCCTATCCGAGATGGCGATGTGTCACAGTCAATGGTGGACCTGTATCCATGCCATTTCTAATTCTTCCTGTTAGTCTTCTCTCATTAATTTTTAGCTTCCTCAGTAACGTTTTCCTCTAGAATATTCCACGTCACGAGGTGAGCGGCGGCCCGAGCCACAGTACCTTTTGGTCAGGCTCATGGCTGTTATGATGATGATGATGTGTAGGACAAGCTTCGTGTAGTCTTGGAAAAGAATTAAAACGCAGTTTCATGTGCTATTAAAAGTTGTGTTGTAGTTGACGTTACGCAGTCTTGCACGCGTAAGTCTGTGGGCAGAACCACCGGAAGGTACTCCAAAATCGTGACTCGGGTATCGCTGGAAAGCGGTTGGCGAGGTACTCATAGGTTCCGGTTGAAAACACTAAGAAAAGGTAACACGGCAAAAACCTTTTGCAGTGTCGGGGCCATGATATGTATATCCACCCACCATTGAGTCATTCGCACCCGGAATCCCCGTATACGACTTAACACCTTAAGTCATTTATGTAATTTACAAGCTATCCTACTCACTTACAGAAAAATGCTCGCGTTTCCCAGGCACATGCGTGCCAAGGAAATGTCGGTGAGATGAACCCACGACCACCGTCAAAGGTTGGAGTGTTTCCAATTGAGCATATCTTTTTCAATCAAATAATCTGTTTACTGCAGTCGGCTAACTAGAATACAGCGTTGTTGAGCTTAATTATTAACACTGCTAATTGAAACCGCATCTGCGGTTGTTTACTACTATTTGGTTAACTATATACCTTCATTTTAAACTGTTCACAGGCTAGTTGTATCCCTACTAAAATTCTGCTACCCAATCCGGATGCTGACGTTATAGACGCGTGTGCTGCACCTGGTAACAAAACCCTGCAACTGGTTCCCATGCTATCCAGTAAAGCCACGTTATTCGCAATTGACAGGGATCCAAGCAGGTAGGTGGACGATGGTGTTCGTGATTTCCTTGATAAGGTGTCCGTCGCATGGGGTTCGTCATATCATTTTTTGCTCTAGTTACTCTTTAATGGTACATTTAACTGGGGCTTGTCCTGGTATTTAAACCGTTGCGTTGAGGTTCAGTGCAACTCACTTTCCGTGTTCAGAGTGCGTCTCGAATTAGTCTGTATTGTCTTGAGCAGCTTAATACCCCAAACCTGTGTGACCCGAAAAATGAAGACGGCCGGCATTGGTTTGCTTGGTGTATACTGAATACAGAACTTTGTTTTAAAGTCACCCTCACAATTTTCGCTGAGTTCATCATTACTTTCTAAACACTTCGTGTCATGAGAAGAAAAAGATCACTTCAGGCGAGTCCCTTCGGATTACCCCACATTAAACAATAGCATTGAAACAAATCCGAGGTTAAGTCCGTAGCTTTACCTCTAAAATGTAACGCCATTTTACACCCAACCTCTTCCGCTATCTTCATAATGACAATCAGGCCTGTGTTCTGTGTCGGTCGTGTGACGTCAGAATCAGTACTTCGGTCAACGTCTATCGACACAGTCCAGAAGGACGTTGTTCATTTGTCACATCCGCGACTTCCCCTGCAAACAACTATTCAAATATCGTCAAGAACGCCTACAACATTCTCTTTCATCGTCTGAGACAATACACAGTATGACGTCATTGTACCTGTTGGTCAGATGAACGCACACTTTGGTAGTCTTATTTCAGAAGAGAAGCAACCAACTGATATGTTCAGTGTCCCGGAGGGATTCTGAAAGTAGAGGTCAGTCATTACAGTTATGCGCATCTCACAGATTCTGTACAACGAGCTACACATTTCATCAGGAATTTTGTCGATGCGTCACGAAGTGACCGCTCTGTGCAACCAATCGTGGATGTCACTCAATCGTACCGTCGTCAGCTACCGAGTGCAGCACTCCGCTAAATTTTGCTGGTCAGTATTCACTAACCATCTTGATTCAGACCACACAGGTGTTCGTGCACATATCGTTTTAACGCTGGCTTAGCGGTCATCTGATTGCAGGCACTGATGGCCTGCTAGAGTTTGAACGACGAAGGTGTACAAAATGCTTGGTAAAAAGCGCTAACAATCACTGTTCGGGTAACATTAGTGGAGAGATCCGAACTAGCGCTGGACGGAAATATCAAGTCATGCAAGCCAATTGTGAATGGGTCTGCTTTGAATAAACACCACAGATACATCGGAAGTGAGTATCTGCAACTTTAACAGGGCTTTTAAACAAATATGGACTGACCTATCCTGTCTCTGTATATGGCGAAAACCGCCGTGAACTGCAATGCAACCAAATGAAAAGTATATTTATGGACTTACATAAGGCTTACTTGCCGAAACCAACCAAAGAGATCGAGGAGATATTTTTTATATCAGAAAATAGTTGAGTGTTTGATTCGTGGTCGCATCAGCCTTGAAAGAGGAGTTAGTGAGGCTACGTGCGAGTACGATAGTGAACGACTCTACAGCTTGTTGCGTCGATCTGACACGTGGTCTGAGCACCTCATGGAACGATGCAGTTGTCCTGGTCCGGTTCATTCTGCCATGGACGACGGAGACAGTTAGATTGGTTATATTATTTTCGACGACAGTACTGGATTACTGTGAATTAAGGTCTTCGAATAACGCTAGAAGTCATGCTTGAGTTGATACCTCCCACACAAGTAATAAGGCGAATATCTCGTACTATTTGCAGTAAGCAGTTCGTATTTGTGAGCCGAGAAGCAAAGTTCATGGATGTACTGCAGTATTACAGAAATCACCGTCTACCATTGGCTGATCGTATTAGGTCATCCAAATTCACAAACCGAATTTTGATTGGTGTAATACAGAACAAAGAAATTAGCGAATAACAGGAGGCGTAACACTGACACTGTTTGTCCAAACTTGATGTAGTATCTTTAACGCGAAGTTTAGATTAGCCGCCTGTTAACTCTTCTGTTGTGTTGAGATTTGGATATGCGGTGAATCGAGTAGATTTTCACCACAATTCCATTGTGGCTACCTGCATCGTATTGAAGTCCCAGTGTAATATATCATTTCGTCGAGATCATTTTTTGCGCTCTGTGAACGCAGTGTTTGAGGAGGTTTTCTCCGCTATCCTGATTTCAAGCGGCGTTCGGGTGGAATGTCCGATTTTCATATATTTAGTTCATGATATTCTGGAAGGATTTATCTGTGTTTCCGATGATCTTGGAGTGGATTGTTTGCCAAATTGTAATCTGGCCGATTTTGAGTTTGCGGGCCACATTGCTTTATTTGGTTTTTGCAGTGGACTTGCAAACTTTGTTGAGCCAGTTGGATATTCTCGCTAGTTTCTATGATATGCACTTCGCACGTTTTAAGTATTGTTGCAACAGATCTCTGGAGATTATAGATCGCTCCGCTTATATGATTAGTGTCTTCTGATCAGCGTGCAATGCTGTTGACGAGGTGTTTATGAGGGTAACGAAAACACCTACTGCATTTGCTACTTTTTGTCATGACGGCTTTGTAAAGACCTCTGGGTGTCAATTGTAGACAGGCTTCACATCGCAGTTGTGCACTCGTTTTTGTTTTATGAATCATAGACCTGTCTCATTTGTTTGATAGGCACATACCTGGTTTTCTCATTTTACCGCCGTAGTCTCCACCGCTATAAAATGTGTTGACTATGTGAGCAACGTAAATGTCCGCAGGCGAGTACTTGGTAATTGTCCACTTTCGTAACCGATGAACGATTTAATGAAAATCCACTGTTCGCTGATTGGACAATATATTCCGTGTGTCGACGTGTCGTCTGGCCCATCGCGCATTGTTCTTTGGTTGTTGATGGTCGGAATAAATCACAAGATAGCCGGGCAACGACGAGATAACGGGCTGTGGAAGCCAGGACCACCGCGCTGAACTCGTTTGGCGGATGCCGTTTGCCATGCTGAGGAGCTCGTGATCAGGCGCATCGTTGGCTGGGGACATTTTCGGCTATAGCAACGTGTCCCATTGAGTTCTTGATTCTTCTTTTTGGTCCAGTATCCTTGTTTTTCGTTTTGTTTTGTAATATCCTCTCGTTTTTCTATACGTATACTGATTGACTACTCCGTTTATACTATTCTCGCGAGCAGCGACAGTCGATTTTGTTGAGGACATTGAAGCAAACAACAATTGAATAAAATCCTTGGGTGGTCGAGTAACATCCTAGGCAGGATGTATGAAGGCCTGGACTCTTCCGTTGACCAAAGTACGTAGGCGCCGTTCGATTGGTTCTAGACTTCATTTAAATCGTTGGATAGAAACGTTGTCTGACATGGCAGCTTGTCGCTTTCAATTATGTGACTGCTTCAACATTCTAGCTGTCTGTGTTGATTATTTTTACTTATTCCATGTTTCTGTTTTCTTTTCATATCGATTTCTTGTTCCACTACTCCTCTTCATTATTGCAGTAAACGACTTCTCAGTCCACTGTATCATGCGGTCAAGTTCACGGCTGTCTGTGTTGATCGATTTACTGTTTGCGTTTGTGTACTTGTACAATTTTTTAAAACGTTTTGGATGTTGAACAATCTAGTCATTTTTTGTATTATCTTTTCTAGATTCCGACGTCTTTGTGATCATTTGAAAGCCTCTGGTGTCTGTCGGTTGACTATTTCCGGACCAGCTGTTTCTAACCTCGAGCACACAAAGGCGGTTGCAGGTATTGAGGCCAAACAGCCACAAGTTATAGCTCTCTGTGCAGACTTCTTAAGTCTAGATCCACAAGACCCCAAATTTTGCCACGTGGAGTCCATTCTTCTCGACCCTTCCTGCTCTGGTTCAGGCCTTTCCATGCGCCAGCCGGATGGGAGTTTTCCATCGTCATCCTTTACCAATCTTCCGTCTCAGACTGCTGTTAGCAGGGATTTTGTAGGTGAAGAAAGTTCAAAGCGCCTTAAACGTTTGGCAAACTTACAAGCCCAACTACTTAGACACGCATTAAGCTTTCCAAGTGTCAACCGTGTGGTCTACTCCACGTGTTCTCTGCGTTCGGAAGTAAGTATGATTCCCTCGTTTCATACCTCCTGTATATAATGGTCACAGATTTTTGTCCCATCAAATGACTGCTGCGTTAAAGGCTCCTTTATTTAGAATGAGTTTGAACGCACTGTTCTCAGTTTTCTCATGGTTATCCATAGGGAGCATTATCAGATACAAACCATCTACTGTTGAGTCGTACTCTACATTCTATTTTACTTCGTTTTTTCTTCCTTCTTCATATTGTTTGGAACATTGACCGTTTCTTAGGTGTCTAATACTTGAATATCTAACGATTTACGAAGTTTCCCCTATGCTTAACTCATTTCGCGATTTTGCTATACGATACTGTTTTGTTGTGATGTGCACATTGCTCTCTTTTTGTATGGTTCATAGCGAAGTGCATTTCAGACGTTACTTTATTTCAACCTTAAATTCAGCGCGTAGGCATTAGAATAATTGTAAAAAAAAATCAGGGATATTTGGTTGTCTTTTACTTGCGTCCTAAGATGTTCCGCCTCAATTTAACGAGGGATTGACACTGCTTTCCAAACAGATGCGAAGCGCACTTGCTATACAGTTCATCTCCCGTTGCTGTTTTCTCCATTTAGACAGGCCACATTTTGCAGGTAAATTACGGTGGAACTGTATGTTGTGTCGTTCACTACACTTTACCAGTGAACTCATCGGACCACTCGCTTACTTTGTTTACACATGTATGCACCCACATGCATTTCACCACCAGCCCTCCCCGTGGGTCATGTGGTTCAGTGGTTCTTATTCACTGTGGGGCTATGACACAGATGCCTCTCTCATCCACACTTGGGTGTGGCAATTTGTCGTCATCATATTATCATCACGACATTACCCACGTAACCGCGCATGGCTTAATAATATTCATCCATTGGTTGTGGCAGATAGTAACCGCATTTAGCAATACGTCCGTCTCACTCTGTGTATCTCGCTTGTCCTCCCTCGGTCACACTTAGCCGAGCAGAAGGAGCAAACATCATAATCTTACTTTCGGATTCCACCGTAATTGATCGTAATATATCTCGAGCTTTACAGCAGGCGTTAACAATGATATTTAAATGTATGTCACGCAGAGGTCGCCGGATAAAATGACTCGCTTAGAAAATGTGGAAGTTGGTAACCATGATTTCCTGAAACTCTCAATCATCAGTGCGATATATTCCATTAAGGGCTTCCGAACTTCTAAACTCCAAGTAACCACCTTCTTTTGTGTGTACCACTGCAATAGATTTTGACGGTAGAAATATGGTTTAAACATTGGACAGCTATGTACTGAGGCAGTAGTAGAGAGCATTATCTAGTAGCCACAGAACCCGGTGCCCTCGAAATTCATTCCCTGGGTTGATTTAACCAAACAACTTTGAAAAGCTCGTCCAGTCATCCAGGTTTTCGGTGAGCGTTTGTAACTGCATGTAAGCTGCTTTATGTTTTATCCACGGAAACGGTGCAGACATTAACAACGCGTGGTAACCAGCGGCCTTTTTCCTGAATCAAACTCCCACAGAGCAACGACCCCAGTCGATTTT
Source organism: Paragonimus skrjabini miyazakii (assembly GCA_014338405.1). Taxonomy (NCBI): domain Eukaryota; kingdom Metazoa; phylum Platyhelminthes; class Trematoda; order Plagiorchiida; family Troglotrematidae; genus Paragonimus; species Paragonimus skrjabini miyazakii. The sequence goes on along the minus strand of JTDE01021209.1, from coordinate 85,015 downwards.
TAAATCCCTTGCACCCAGAGGCTCAGAGGTACTTCGTATCCAATGTTCTTTCCGGTGTTTTGTGGTAACACACGGCTGTTTCGTCAACGTTGTAAATAAAATTATCGTCATACTCACCCGGCGTGACGGCTAGCGCATCTTGATGACCTATTGGGCTAAATTGGACGGTGTGACGATCACATCGGCAGAGTCACTCTTACCAAGCAGGCCAATAAGTAGACGTCTGATGAACCACAGTCTCCTGGTCCTTCAGGTGAAGGGCCGAGAGAAGGTCGGCATCTTTTTCCTGAAAAAATACCAGCTTTGATACACTGGCATCCATCAACTTCCTTGTAGTACAGGCTTTTGAGTCAAAGGTTTTGGCCGAGAACCCTACTCGTTTTCCTGTTTAGGTCTTGGATTCCTGATAGGATCTCAGCCCACGTATAGTCATGACTACTCACAACACCAATAATTCCATGCTGCATCGACCGTCTGGCAGTATGAATCGGGTCACCTTATCTGTTACATACAGCAGGGTGCGTAGGCGAAAGCGCATTACTGCTGACCCCTCCTCCACTGTCCTATCAAATTTAGCATTCCGGTCTCTCCTAAGCTCCATTTCTGGTAATTACTCTACAGGTCCCACAACAGATATAGCTTATCATAGTAACATTGTGTTGCTAAGCCCCATCTCTTGCAATCCAACCCAGGTCTCCTTCGTCCCTCGTTTAGACCTAGAATACGAATTACTGTAGGTGTTTTCAACGTTCGCACTCTAAAATGGAGTGATCAACAGAACGCTCTCACACGAACGGTAGATTCGTTGAATGTCGATGTCTGCTGCATTTCAGAGACTAGAATCCAGTACAGTAATCAACGTATGGAACTAGCAGCATCCGCACTGCCTACCCGACACTGGTTATGCATTTCGGGTGATTCTACGGCCGCCGCGACCGGTCTGACTGGAGTAGGTATGGTCCTCAGCACGACAGCCACAGTCGCATCGGTAGATTGGATCCCTGTCAATAGTAGAATGTGCCGTTCGCATGACAGGCTCTACTAAGGCCAGCTCGAGATGCTAAACCTCCAAAAATCTTTTCATTGTGTTTGCTTATGCTCCAGTTGGCTGTAGTGTCGTCAGTTTCAGGGACGCTTTTTGCTCGGATCTGGCCGCTCTCCTTCGGTTGATACATGATTCTGATAGTCATTCTGGCCAGAGATATGAACGCCCAGGTCGACCGCCTTGGTGAAGCCGAGTCTCGGTTAGGTGGCGGGTTTTGGATAGTATCACACTGCTGGGATAATGGCGGGCTGCTGTTGTAACTGCGTTGAGCATGGACTATTTTTAGCCGGCGCTAGTTTCAAGCATCGTGCGCGTTGTTGTAATATTTGGCGTCCCTCTCCTCGGAATCAGGCCTGGTCTCAGATAAACCACATAGCTGTTAGTTATATTGTGGTGAATTAGCAAACTGGAGGTGCGAACGCTCTAACGCTCGACGGGATACCTCATTGCGGGGGAGGTACGTCCAAAAGCCCACAGCGAGCAGATCGGGGACAGCGTGGGCAACCGGATGAGTCATCGCTCGACTGGATCGGACCAACAGGTGAGGCATTGCAGACAAAATAGGATGGACGATCAGATCGGGGGCGCGATTATTCCAAAACTCGGAGGAATATCTCGACGTGGCCGAGGAATACACTGTGGGCTTTCCACAGTGGATAGATGGCGGACAACACGAGCGACTGGACAAGCCATCGCTCAACGAGATCGGACCAACGGACGAGGAGTGGCAGGCGGTAACCCCCCCCCCCCCCGATAGAAGGCGCTGATTACACACATAAACCGGGCAGAAGTGCACACGACATGTGGGCGGGAACCGGGGTTGTTGTGGACTGGAATTGTGACTCATAAAGGTGAGCGTGCGCGTAACAAGGTAACTATCGCCTTGGGCAATAAGGATTGTACTTTATTGGACGTCTTTTCGCTACAATAGGTGGTGGAGCTCCATTCAGGACTGCCGTTCTTATTGGAGCACATAGTTGGATTCTGACCATGCGTTGGTACGTTGTCGCTTTGTCCTTATTTTTGTTGGGCAACGAACTCAACGACAACAACGACTGGCTGTTGAGAAACTGGCTTTGCCGTCGACAAAGTACAAGCATCAGACCACCTTAGAAAGCATGCTTGGCAGTTCTCATCCCGGGGATCCTAATAGCTGCCGGACAGAATCAAACAGGTCATTCATGAAGCAGGTACTTTATCATGTGACACGATCGTTCGTGGGTTGAACGAACATTGGATCTCGCAGAAATGCTTGGAGTTGTTAGATACCAGACGGAACATTCTTCCTGGCAGTTCGTATAGCAAGTTTAAGAGAGACATCCATAGGAAGCTGTAGCGTAGTCTGCTCGTCGATTGTGAAGACTAACTAATGAAGAAAGTTAAGGAAATGGAACCCGCTTTTGCTTCAGGGAACACCGACGGACTGTTCAGACTTACCGTGCTACTGGTCCCAGGCGACTGTCTGTCAGTGAAGCTATCAACGATACTGTTATGACCCTTGTGGTCAACGATAATCACCAAATGTCTAGCGCACGACAATACAAATCACGGAATGTAGCACAGAGCTTAGCAATATCCGGAAACCCCAGAATAACACAGAAGACCGTGACCTTAGCTGAGAATGTATTTGCTCTCAAACCAAAGGTAATAATGCAGACGAGCGTCTGCATATATATAGTCTTTTGATGGCCTTGAAGAATCCCACTTGAATTGGTGCATTAAAAGTGGGATGGGCCAATCACAGACACTGGAAAAACGTGCGCCAAAATTGAGTTTTGGCACGTTGTGGCGCGAAGAAGTAAGATTCAAAATCACAATTTATTTTTCGATAATATCTCGAAAAATAACTCATTTTGGGGGAAAATAGACTTTCTCCAACACCTCTCTTTTGAGATGACAGTCATCCGTAGCACTTGGCTCGAGGGTCCAGCTGCATAGGACGATGGGGGCGTCTATTGCGGTCTGTCCAACGTCTGGGAAGGAGGCTGGTGGTGGTTTCGACAGGAGACAACGGAACGGTGGAAGTGGCTGCACCCGGCATTGCAAACGTGTCCAACAAGACGTCCAGCGGAAGCTGCTGCTCGTCTGTGGTTGTTGAGTTCGTGTACCGAGAGCGCAACTGGTTGCGGTGACGTTTCCATATGGTACCACTGGCAGAAACATCATAGAGCACCTTTCCGTGACGGGCACTCACAGTTGCGTCTGTCCAATTGTTGTGACCTGGTCGATAGTCACGAGCATAAACGGCTTCTCTGATAGCGAAACCGTCGTGGGGGTTTGAGCCGGAGACCTGTGTTGGCTCATTCGTCGGAATGAGAGCCTGATGGACTGTGCGAAGCTTGCGACCCACAAGAGCTTCGGCTGGTGATCGGCCGTCGGAAGTTGCAGGATTGGGGGTTGTACGGTAGACGAACAGAAAATCCTGTAACACCTCGTCTGTGGTCCCCTCCCCACGAGATTTGAGCAACGCCCGTTTGATAGTGTCAACGAAGCGTTCCGCTTGTCCGTTGGATTGTGGGTGATAAGGCGGAGAACGAGTGTGCTGGATGAGTGATCGACGGCAGAAATGTTCGAAGTGTGAAGACGTAAACTGCGTCCCGTTGTCCGACACCAGAATGTCGGGAAAGCCATGCTAACTGAAAAAAGTTTAGACGGTTGGCGTGGTGAGCGGAACATTTCGAGAGCTAATTTGTCTGGCCTCCTGTTTCTACTGTGTTACCGTTCCAAACTTGTATTGTAGTGTCCTGGTCGGTAGATTTAGAATCACCCACTAGGACTGAGATCCGCAATTGCATTTCGCCTCTCAAACGTAATGGGGCTGCTTGTTCGGATGATCTCATATGGGCACTTTTCAAAGAAAGTGGGGAGGCGTTAGTAGGGGTCTCGACGCAGTTGTTTCAATTTGTGTGGACGACGGAGACCATCCCTCCGTGCTGGAGTCTCATATTCAAGAAGGGTGTTCGGGGCTCTTACGAAATCCGTAGGGGAATTATCTTGACCCCAGTCCCTACTAGAGTTCTGGCATCCATTATACTCCGTCGACTCACTGTAGCTCGGGAGGCAAACGTTAGGGAAGGACAGGCAGGGTATTGCCCTGAGCGAGAATACGTTGGTCAAATTTTCACTGTTCGCCAAATCATGGGGCAGCGTCCTGTGTACGGCCGGCCAACAATTGCCGTATTTCTTGACCATAAAGGTGCGTTCGATTCAGTGAATCGATCTACACTGCAGGGGTTTACGGACCAAGTATGTGGACATACTGTTGGCGCTTGATTCCCATACTTCAGCCTAGGTTAGGGTTTATGATGAACTCTCTGACAATTCCAGCACCATGGGCGGCGTACATCAGGGCTGTCCACTTTCACCACTTTTGTTTAATTTTTTTCATGGACTAGATAATAGAGAACTGTCTGTGGCACTCACAAGAAGCCGGCGTGGACCTTCTACCTGGTAGAAGACTGACCTATCTAGATTATGCTAACGACAAGATGTTGCTGTTTGACAACTTTCAAGCAGCACAAACAATGCTAGACGCTATTTCGCATCCTGCCAAGTACTTCGGAATACACTTTGTAGCCTCAAAGTTCGGAGTGATTATGCAGGATTGTTGTGATTACGTCGATTTAATGTTAGGTAATGGAGTTATGGAAGTTGTTGACTGGTTTGTCTTCTTGGGATGCAGCATTAGCGGTGGCGGTGGTGACGGTGTAGGGTAAGAAATAGAAACGCGTAAGTCTAGGGCTGTATTTGTTAATATAGTATTTTGTTGTGATTGTCAATCGAATTGTTCTCTTCATTCCCCACATGTGCACACATTTAGATGGCTAGACCGTGAATTAAGGGTGCCAGGTAGTCGTCTGCCTCCCCGCTGCGGCCGGTTGGTGTAAGGTTCGAGTTTGACAGATCATGATGACCTTTTAGATTGGGTAGCTTTATGAATAACCGATACATACGTTAAAGTCGATTTGGCTCCTTTCATAACCATGAGTGTAGGTCATGTACGTGTTTCCGTTGACTCTTGTTGGCGGATCTGCTGTTCGCTGTGTTCGTTTCATTGTGGCGAACACAAGTTTTTAGAGGTAGTTTATACGTTACTTCACTATATTCCTCATTAACTATTTATTATGATGAACATGAAATCACTTATTAAGTTACGTCTCGGGACTTTTTTTGTGACGAGTTTCGTGTAAGCGGCGCTCCACTGCACGTTATTGCTTACTTGACCTTATGCAACCCCTATTTTTACTACTCATTTAGTATTTGCCGTCACTGACGCCGTCTGAATCTGCGCGCCCTGGCATGCGTTACATTTTCACAAGCCATTTTTGTGACTCATAATTTTTGCGCTGCTAGATGTTCGTTTTCCAAAGTCGGCTTCATAGTTGGCTGGTCTTTTGCCCACTTATTCGTTTGCTGCTTAGGAAAACGAGGCTGTGGTGTGTGAAAACCTGGAAAGAATGCACGGGATCTTCGAACTGGAACGTATTTGGACGAGCGACCGTTCGGATTGCCACAGCTCAGGTGGAGCCAAACCGCACTGGCTCAGTCGCGGTTTGTCAGTTATGGGTTGTGAACCGTGTCTGCGTTCTTCACCGGAAACAGATCTGACTAACGGGTTTTTTATAGCGTGTTTTGTTCGCGTTCCACCGGCAGCTGGTCCATTCACAATGGATGTAGAAAAATGCAAGCGGAGTTTTAAGCGCTCTTTCGATGATGCCTCGAAAATGATCTCAAGTTTCACGGCACATAAACGGCGCAAAAAAAGAAACCAAGAGCAATGACGTACAGAACTTTTGTATACCGGAAAAAAATGTTTATCTCTGTACACTTCGTTTTCTCCTGGTGTTGTGACGATTTTTAATGTTGGTTTGAATGGATGGTAATTTAAAGTTGTTTCCATCATTTTTTAGCCTGATCTGCTCAATCCCGTATGGCTCAAGGGAATGCGCCGCAGATCGATGTGAACCAAGTGAGTTTTACCGGCTGGATACTGATCGCGTGTGTTTAAAACGTTCTGGTGTTCTGTAGGCATGTGCATATTCACCGGCCAAGTTTATTCAGTCAAAGTTCGGTGTTCCCTGTGTGCCGTTTGTGTGTGATGTTTTCTGCCACTCAACGGAACTAGATCACCTGGTGGCTGGATACCATCAGGCTGCTGAATTCCAGATAGGAGTAGTCGTGGTTACAAGATTTTTGACGCCTTGTGAGCCATTGCTGGTTCTGACTTTTAGCGTGGCTTCTATTTAATAGACCTAATTTTGAAGACTGAGGACAGGTGGTAAGCTTCATCAAGCTGGTGTTTTTTTAATAGTTTAGTGTTTTCCGTCCGTAGACGTGAGTAACAGTGCTTTGTTCAGTTTATTTGAAATCAACTTATAAGCGCTATGAGGTGAATAACATCAGCTTCCATGAAAAAGAGATCGGGAAACTTGAAACAGAAGTGGCCAGTTGTTTTTTTTTATATCGAGTGCCGAATGGCACAAATCTTCATCAACAACAGCAAGACTTGTAGGAATTCTTCTAAACCATCCTGTCGATGAAAGTATTATGGCATTTATATTTGTTTGAACTTTGTTACGACGACTGTTGGTGTTATGCAGTTGGCAAAAGAAACTTCATCAGATGTAAATTACGTGAACTGAGTTGCGGAACAATGGGATGGCCCCATTGAAAGTGGCGTTTAACGAACATCTTTACTTGTATGTTCTAAGTGATGCACCCATTATGTTGACATATCACGGCTGTTATTTGCTCGCAGATAACATTCCTTCCACTTCAGCCTAGTTCTCAGTATTATTGCAGAATGGAGCGGATCTTCCGCGACAGTTAGAAACCTTACCAAATGTAATAATAATGTGTCGCGCATTGTTCACTCATTTTTAATGGTTTCGCTTATCGCTCCGTATACGTGGACCTCAACCTCTCACCAGAAACTATCGTGTTTCCTTCATATCATTGTGTCATTTTCTTTGTCTGGTTATCTGTTCGATGGCATCGTTAGGTTTGAATATCTTTTCCTCTGCGCGAACAGCCGAACGATATCATACTCAACTTAACAGCGATTTTTTTGCTATTTATTTTCTTACCGTAATTTTCTTGCAGCAACTAGTACAGTCGATTCCGGTTATTCTTATAGGCTGTTCATTTCAGGCAAAACGTCGAAAGGCAAAAATAAATCAATAGTATGATATAAATTTACTTCGTTTATTTGGGTCACGACACTTACCCTCGACGTGTTCCTGAACTGGATAAAAACACCTTGTTCTGTCGGCCGACCTACTAAAATGACGTTTACACCACGATGTTGATGTTTTCATTGTGCACCCTTAACACTAGGAACACGGGGGAAATTATTAATCTGCCTGAACTAAATGATTTTCTGGTGAGTTGTTGAACTCCATCTTTAGTAGCACGTTCACAGCAACGTTTGTTTTTCTCATGGTACTATCAGATGTTTGTTCCGCATCATGTAAATCATTAATGACCGCTAGATCTCCCACAGAGCATCAGCAATGGAGACACCGTTTAGACTGTAATGGCGCTATGAATCCCGAAAAGTGAATTTTGGAACCATCAAAACGACCTGTTCTGAATGAAACAACAGTTTGGAATGCATTAAACCAAATGTTTTGTAGGAATAGTTATTTGGTGTTACAAGCTCATCAGTGACATTGGTGGATGATGCCAGGGGCAACTAAATCTGTGTATCTGCATTGCTTGTACAACTGTCATGATTACTATGCAGTATTTACCCACCTCTGAAACAGTGAGTGATAAGTTTGAACATGGTAGTATTGCGAAGAAAAGTGGTACGTAATTAGGTTTATACACATTCATATCGTATTCCTTTACATTTTTATTGAAAACAATTGACTTGCGGATTTTCCCGGTAGGATACTGTTGCTTGTTCCACCTTTGTTGTCGGACCACGATACGTCAGAATCACGATGAAAGTAGCGTATTTTTCAGTAACATATATTACGGTTTTGAGTGCCGCGACCCACGCTGTTAACACTGATGTGCACAGTTTTTGTTTATTATCATACGAGCATGTTCCACGCATGCTTTATGCGTGTGAAACAAATGGTGTTGGTCATATTTCTACAAATAGTCTGAGTACACTTTTTCTGATCATGCATCGCAAATAAAAATTTCATTTGCGGTGCGTTATTGCCGATTATAGTTTGTTTGCGTAGATACAACGTCAGACAAAGTTAAATATTTTACGGCCGCTCTCAGCTTTCTCGGTATACATTCGTGCTATTATACCGAGTGTGTTCTGTCATATAGCCATGGTCCCTGTTCTTCCCTACAGCGACTCCTGTGTATTCCTAGCATCTTTTTAATAGTATCAACCTCACACCTGATCATAACTTGTTAGATCACGTCGCTTACTCTTCAAAGTTTGTCGCACATGAGGACTTCTGTGCATAGTGAATAATAACATAACCACTTCACTCTTGTATTCCACTTATTTATCCCTGTAGGAGACAGTGGGATACGTTTCAATCTGTTCTTGCCTCACGACCACAGAACCGTGTTTGATTGCTAATTAGACAAAGCCATCAATTAGCGGGCACTACACGCCTGTCACGGTGATAAATTACTGACCTCCGCGTATATATTTTATTATGCTCTGTAATGCTCTGCCAAGAGCAACGTTGCTGCTTCGTTTGTTTGGCTCCAGCCAGGTTTTATCTTCTGTCCGCTTTGTAATTCTTACTGACTCAAACAACTGTTGGGTTACCGCCGCAGCGCATCTTTATATTTTTCCTATCCACATACGCACTTCATCTTACTATACGAGTGTCTCTATTTTGCCAGCATGTCGTCAATGCAGTTGAATGAGTCGTAAGGTACTCAAATCGCTCATCTGCATATGCGCGGAGTTATGTGTTTTTCCACTTTGCGGATATTTCTTTCAAAAATGCACGACCTCGGACAGATTGGGGACATGCGTCGTTAGTACGTGGCGCACACGCGGCAATTCTCGATGGGACTCGTTAAGATAATGATTAACTCTAGATGCATCTTACTATGAACCTACCCTGTTGTCAAATAGCATATCGAAAGGTTAACAATTTCAGGCGGAATCAAAAGACAAAGCTGTATGTTTCAACCGTCCGGATGTAAAAACAACTATATATGGTTATGTATTTCTAGGCCAGGATCCACATTAACGCTGGTTTCGCTTACCTTTGGTCTCATGAGGGGTATCTGAACTGAGACTGGAACTGGGAACTTTCATGTTACTCGCCGAAACTTTCGTCCTCCAAAGTATAACCGTGAATATCGTTCGTTATACATGGTTGGTTTAACTACTTAACGTCGCAGATTAAACATGACCCAAATATAAGATCAGTGTTCGCATTCGGGTAAACTCTTCGGCAGGCCTTTTTTTGAAAAAAGCACGACCGGTGTTTTGCTTTTGCGGGAGACAATCACTGGCACAATTATCAGTATGATTGATCCATAGATACCTGAATTAAAGTACAGATTCCGGTAGAGATTATGGAGAGCTCTCATGAAAACGAAACTCTGATTCGGCGCTTCTTTTCGTGATTGTTCAATCTGTATCGACTAACTCTCCGGCATGTCATCAGCTAAATGTGACTGATTGTATCTGAATCCATTCTGGGGACTGCATGCTTCTCTGCGGCGTGTTCTGTACCAACTGAGCCACTAAACCACGCGTTGATGGATTTGAGCGTTAAACGCCTTATCACTTGTTAGCGCTGTCTTTCTCGTGGGCAATTTGGTGGATTCTGCGCGACAGTTGAGTGGGTGTATAACGACGTGTGTATACTCCAGTTGCTCACAATGTTTACAAGACAATATGCTTCCATGTGGATCAATCCGCGTATGCTTTTCTTGAATTCTCTCCACAATTATGGATAAAAAGTTGCTCTGTCACCAGCCACAACATATTTAAGGTCTAATTATAATTTTTTTAAATAAGGGAGGAAACAAGTTTTTTGAAGTCAACTAAAGGTTACTTATGTTGCGCCGTGATACGATGATTTGCCGCATCAAACTTTATACAGTCAACACAGGTTAACGAGTTTTCACAAGCATCACTAGTAATTTGGGGATTTCAGTTGCATTATGATGCTCTGAACGGTTAGATGGGATCTGTCAAATACTCTGTTATCGGTGTATTTAGTGATCGGCGAGTCTGCGGACAATGTATTGTATGCGAATGAGAAAGAACACCTTTTTACGGATTTACTGTTGCAATTGTGGCTCTGTTGTGTCGTGTTCACCTTAATTTCTTGGATACATTGACTGTAAGTCTTTATGTTTTACTGGAAAAATCGAAAAAATGTCTGGACAGGGAATACGAGAAAATGGCTCGCTGAGGTGTGCATATGGCGAAGTCATATCATAATGAAAGTTTGTTTCATAATAATCAAATTCCTTCCGGCCGAGTAGCTGTCTAGTGCGATCGCCGGACAGTCCGTAGTATATTATTACATTAATCACACACTCGCGTCCCCTTGCGTTTTCTGTAACATAACTCTCCTATGTTCTTTAGATGTGATTTTTTTTCTAACTCAGCCATTTTATTATCGGCCTTTGAAATATTTTTAACCAGAAACAAGCATTTGACTTGCATACAAATTCGCATGTGTTGTCTATGTGCACTTAACCTTTCTCTAGTGTCTACCATGGGAACTGATCGCTCCGATTGCAGCATGTCCCTAACTATAGTTCTAGTGTCTTTATCTTTTACGCTACGTATATTGTTGGCAGTAGTTAAAGTACAGTATTTTTTTGACACGTCAGTACGCTAGATATCCAATGACGGGTATAAGCAACTGACTTATCCCGACCTCATTTGTGGTAGTCTTCTAATTGAAAGCTGGAGAAGAGCTAATTTACCACGGAATTTGATTGCGACAAGACGGATTCTGAAGAGAAGGTGAGCTAGTTTCTGTCGATTTGGCGAACTGCGAAAGCACGCCCGCTGGTCGTTGCCGATTCCTAACGTGACAATGTGAATGTGATGAGTCAAGATGCCGTCTTATGATGCACAAGTGGTTATCAAACGAATAATGTGGTGCCTTCTTAACCGCGAACGTAACGAAACATGCTAACTGGTGGTTGAAGCGACCGTATTTTCGTAAGAGCTGGGATGCCGTCACTTAACCTACCGTCGATGTTTTTGAGTCTACTGTGGCACTAATTACGAGAAGTTTTGTTTACTGTCTGCGTTCGTTATTTCGTTGCGCACAGTTAAAAAAAAATCAGTATTAGCTTTCTTAACCTGAACGATCCAGTAGGTGCCTTTTTAAACAAGTCTTCCACAATGCCAGTGATGTTAGTGATGATTTTAACATTTTCCGCCGGAGGTTACACCGTCCGATTGAATCAGATCTGCTTATTGAAATTGCCATTTCAACATCCAATTCATTCGTTAACGTTTTAATTGTCGTGTGGTGCTGAGAACGAACTTTACTTCGGACGATCAGTTGACCTTCACAAAGCGCATCTGACGTACATGAAATTGTAGAGCGATGTGAGGAAGTCGGTAAATCTTGTTACCTCTCGAGTGTGATTGTCACTTGCGTGCCATGTTTCTGAGACATCAATGACTAGAAACAGGGCTCACGCGAGCTTGCTGAGTAGCATAAACACGTACATCTTGCCCGCTGATGAGTTATTGATATCGTACGGTCACTAAACGCCATTCAGGTTTTATCCGCTTGTTTTTGATCCCCTCTAATCGTTCTGTCTTATCCTGGCTTTATTCACTGTTTTGCGAATCACTTGCATGTTTCCGTAGCAATAACACTGTCGTACCTAGAAAGTATAGTATTAGGAAGGTTGTTCTTGATACATCAAGTCCAAGACGGTTTTCTATTATATATACCCCCGAAATAATATCATCATCATCATAGACAGCAATACATCAGTGGTTCACACTGATGCTTAACTGCCACACAACCATGAAGAAGAAGAAACAAACCCTGTATAGGAAGAGAGAGAAAGGGAAGGGGACCTAACCACTAAAAAAGAGCTACGTCTACATTCAAACATACA
>JTDE01021209.1:27765-68069 GCA_014338405.1 Paragonimus skrjabini miyazakii | reverse complement strand
TCTCTCTCTTCCTATACAGGGTTTGTTTCTTCTTCTTCATGGTTGTGTGGCAGTTAAGCATCAGTGTGAACCACTGATGTATTGCTGTCTATGATTATGATGATGGTTTTACTGCCTGACGTGAGATTTTAGGGGCTTTTTCGTCTTTCCGTTCTTATATCCCAGGTTTGTCCGAAACTCGTTTTCAATGATCAATATTGACTTCAAACCTGTGTTGGGCATTGAAAGATACGGCTGCTTACACGTTATCTTCGGATCTACTGGTTTCACTTCATTCGGATGTACCAACACAATATACGTTGTTTTCAACTACCCAAACGTTATACAGTTTGAATATACCCCTTTTTGTCTTTTACAGCGGTCTGAGGTGTTCTGGTGCACTCTAAAAATCCGGTGTGATATTTTATTTTTAATGTCCTTACAATTATTCGTTCGGGACAATACATTTAGTAACCACTCAGCACGCCGTTTTCATACAAAGGCCCCATCTACCATACTGTTCGTAGTTACACGTGCTTTTTATATTTATTTTGCTCCAGGTAGCCAACTGCTATGCTTTCAATCGTCGTTTGACTATACCTGTACAGCTATATGTGACTGGATTAAAGCGCCCCAGTCCACCAACGATAATCGGTAACTTCCCGGAGTCATCGACTACTCGACTTCTTGATCGTTTAAGATTAACCGGTTGCGAGAATTGGGATATTCATTTATGTGATGTGAGTTTGTTTCAATGCAATTCGGTACAGTTAGTTTTTTGATGGTTAATCAACAATTTCTACTACTGGTCTGTTTATGTCAACAGTCGTGACGTTGTTCTTTGATTCGAATTAACTTCGCGTGCTGTTATACAGGATGGCGCCGGGGGTGTTTTACAAATCGGTTTGTTAGATATGAGTACTTAATTGCGTATTTGGACAAGTACGCAAAAACCTCCGACGAAAACCAACAAATCAGTGTGGTGAGGAAGAAGGGAACGTCCACGTGCAATGCGTGAATGAGTTGCGGTCGGTTTCATAATGGCCCTTGCCGGCTGCTGTGATGAATCGCATTGCCCCGGCTCAATGTTTGTTTTCAATCCGCTGGGCGCACCAAGCACACTCCCTCCCACTGACGTGCATCTCAGTTGTCGATGTACTGACGTGTTCTGCAGGCGAGTATTCCGTTCCCTTCTGTAAGGTTTAAGTTTTGTTCGGTGGGCTAAATTCCAAACGTTACTCAATCGGTACCGGCATCTGAAAACCGATTCTTTTGATAAAAGACTGATTATCTATGCTACTACTGATCACAAAGGAAGGTTTGGTGGATATTACATTTTGGTCATTTTAAGCAAATGTGTTTTAGCAAATAAAAAGTGATTCACCGTAGTGAAACATAAAATCACTTCACTGAGTACGGGCGAGGAAGACGAATCTGTGCACACAACAGTCTTGTGAATCAACCACACTTTTCTCCTTTAAAATATCTCGATATTATTTTTAATGCACTCGGCGTCAGTTTTAAACCGCTGAACTTGTTCAATCCATAGAAAGGCGTAGTACAGAGAGAGGAATATAGCGTGTAAGAGAAAATAAATATCCCCATTTTCATGAACATAGCCACGCATCTAGTGTACACCGTGGTCGATCGAAGGTCTGATTTGGTTAGAATGTCTGTTAAACTGAACTGTCGCATAGTTTTTTAATTGTCGAACCACTTTGACTCAAGTGAATAAGTTACGAAAAGAAGTTGGTAAACCAGATTGTGTAGTACTTGATAGGGCTGTGGTGTATTGTTAAAGAAGCAGCATTGTTAAAACAATTACCCCACATTACGCCGTTCGTTTTCAGCGCATTTTTGAACAAGTCGTTTCGCACTTGGATGGTTCTTTTTCGCTTGCTGAATTAGGATGTTTTGAACAATGTCGTTGTATCCTCCTCTAGGTTAGCTGTTACGTGGGGTTTCGGACGGTAAATCACGGACTCTAGTCTCTTCCCTGGAAAAATATCTTCCAGTCAAATCAGGCCCTCTTAAAGGCCACTCAACAAGTCCGCCCCTGCCGACCCACCTCACAGGAAGCTTTTGTTACAAACACGACCTAGTAGATTTCGCATAATGAGCTGAAGAACTATCCTGTTGAATGTACAGTCGACTTCGTAATCTAATTCTTGGAAGTGTGGGCAAAAAATCCGCCTCGTAGAATGATCTACGTTTTTTCGACGTCTATCTGAATTGTCACGATAGTACATGTAAGTTTACTTGCATTTTACCCAGAAGGCACACACATGTGGAAACAAAAAGTTTTATCTCAGTGCTGTCATGCCAAAAACGTTCCTTGTATGTCCCAAAATGATCAAATTTTGTTGCTGCGCTTTCAAACACTCGAGGATACTAATCCGTGACGTGGCGTGACGACTTGCACATCTGAGAGATCTGGTAGGCGAAATGAAACGGTGTGCTATTCACGCCAGCAGAATTACCCTTGTTAAGCAAGCCAGCGTTAGAGGTCCGACAAACGGCAGTCTCGCGCTGACTGTATACTATTCAGATTGGATTGTTGAACTGCACCTGGAAGGTTGCCGGCTTCTAACGGATCGCATACTCCGCATTTAATTATGCTGCTTTGCTAATCAGACCCTTGATCAGAGAGGCACGGTAAGAACCTGTAATTCAGCTGCCTTCTTTTAGGTAGTCTGCAGTCCACAATGTAACCATGAGGTGTGCATAATTTATAACTCTGCTCTGTCAACTGCAAACTTACGTGCGACCCAGGTTGTTTCATCGTACACACCTCCGCTTTCCATTAACCTCCTTCAGTTTGTTTTGTTTTCTGCAGGCCACCACTTGTATGACTGTTGCTGTGATTGCTGACACGAATGATACTATGGATGCGTGTACGAATATTGATATAACTGCCATTTATTGTCCCTCTATTTGTGGCGAACGCCAAATCTCAACCTTTCGTCCTCGCAGCACAATCCCTTTTTCAAACGTTTCAATTCATATCAGGTTTAGTACTGCTACTGTTCCTCCGTGGCGTTGTACGCCTTTCGAACCAGTGGCTTTCAGTATGCGTACAAGACAACGGGTTGAATCTGTCCGTACTTTAGAAATCCTCACCATGAATATATTACTTCCCGGAAATGTGTATTCATGAATTTCGCTGCGCAATCCGACTCACGCCCTCATCTACTTTTGATGCAATGTTCCGTCTCTATCTCCCCAGAGACCCTGAACTAGTGGCATCTTTTCAGGCAGGTGTTTATGTGACTTTGACCAACGGGATCGAAGCCTTTCTGTTGGACTGAGTCTCAGCTGTTATTTGGCTAGTGACGTTCGTGTCTCACGTATAGTATTGATTAGCCAATTCGTGCTGGATGCTATCTGAAGGTGTTCAACATTCATGAACGTTTATGGATAATTGTGTGTATATTTGCTGAAAAAAACCAAAGGATTTCTCTGTATCTTTTCGCTGGAGTATGAAACGGCTGTAATAATACACTTTAGCTACTTTTTCGCTTAACCTCCCTTCTCAATTTCGAGAAAATAAATTTTAACTACTCGCATTTGTCAAACAGTATAACCTACTATTAGTTTTCAATATAGAATGTGCAGTGTGGACCAAATGACCAAATGTGGTCTGTATAATCGGGGAAGAAAACGTTGAACCAACAAGTAACATTCCCTGCGTTGTGTTGGACGCAATCAATCATTTATATACTGGATTCAGTTCTACTGGTCATCTGACCCTCTGTTTACCCGTAAGATGTTTGATACTTTCTATTCTTCAATCTATTACGTGGCCAATTGCTTTTGTCACGAGTGTCGTTTTCCTATTCAAAAAAATCGTTTAGAGTTTCAATGTAAGCGTTTCTCCCTATTCAATTCATGAGGACTACAACAGGTCGTGTTGCTGGATGCTAATATTTCGTTACAATCTCGTCGACCGCTCGACAAAATCAATCTGAATGTCTACATCAAGGGCATGACAGCAGCGATTTAACGGAAAGATGGAAGGGGTCAAAGCGTCATGACGAAAGTTAATTGATAGCATTGGTTGTCTGCTGTGAACCTAACACCGATTGTGAGCACTTGAGCAACAGGATTTTGTTGACCAACACGAGTTTGAGGTTCGTGTCTATAATCTTGCAATACCTAAGTTGATCAGATCAATTTAACAGTCTTTTGTCAGGACATGTTTAGGATCTGGTAACGCTGGGTTTCTCGTTTGGTTCTCCGTTTGGCTACTTGCTCATTTGTCAGAAGGTATTCGGTCATCTGCATCCAGATGCGTCTCTTTAATGGAAGTTGTCGCAACTGCAAACGTACTGATAACAAACGTGTGTTTCATTTAAACTTCGTATTCACGGGTAAAACAAATGATAGCTGTTTAAATGTGCTAATATATTCCCATCAAATGCACATCTAAGTCCATTTGTGTTAGCGTTCCGCTCACAGAGTCACATATATTTATCGCCTTAATATGTTCTGGCTACCGTAGTCCATTGGTGCTTACTTGCGCCGTTTAACTACAAAGGTTGTTCGCGTAAGCCTTTGTATGGTGTTAGGAATTCAGTGAGATATGTCTGCTCCATTACGCTAGTGTGATCCTTTTAGTTTGGATGGGTTTAAAGATACAGGTTATGACTGGAAAATCCTCTTGGACTATGCTAACGGACTCAGTGAGCGTAAAATCATGTCGAGAAAATTTAAGTTGGAGAAGGTATGGCTCAGCAATAACAACAACAGTGCTTCTCAAGTAGTTTTTGTTATATCCACCTATTTTGTGTGATTCTAATTAATCACTAGTTATTGTTGATTTCTTTTAATGCACCGATTGGATTTTGTTCACTCTTGCATCATGTAACTTCAACTTTCTGATTTTGCCAGGAGGATTTTTCCGAACTGTTCGATCAATCGTCCATTGTGTATCTGTGTGCAGAGTCCCAAAATATTCTTCCTGACACCTTTACTGCATCCAAAGCTGACACTATTTCTCCTGCTGATGTGTTTGTCATCGGTGGCTTCGTGGATCACAACCATCATCCGGGCTACTGTTATCAACAGATCACTAACCGAGGTTATCGAACTGCTCGATTACCAATCAAAGAATCGGGTATTCTAGTTCACGGTCGGTTGGTACTCAGCACATTGCAGGTTTTTACAGCTCTTTCTCCGGTGATTGCCGGCACAAAAACGTGGGTGGAGAGTTTGAATGATACCATCCCGCCAAGGAAAAAAGTAAAACCGTTATAGTCGCGGACACACTTCAACCCCGTTATGGGCGTAACAGTGCCAATTGTGTATATAATACATTGTCTTGTCTGTTAATCATGTTATTTTCATTATCACCTGAGCAACCGTGGAACCGTAATGTATGCTTACAAGTACAATGTTCGGCTTCGGACTTGTCTGGCACAACTGCCATTCTCGCCTTCCACAAGTCTAAATATAAGTGTTATAACACAACCAGTATACTCCCGCCTTCCGTTTTTCTTTCGGAATTTCATATTTTCTTAATTTTTAGACAAATGTTTATCAGAACATACTTTTTTTCATATCGGATTCAACACTGCTTACTGGTGTACTGGCGCAGATGCTCAGAGGATATTCCGATTCTCAACTTTACATTTCGACCCCTATTTGGGCTGTCTCTGCCCGATAAGTTCCCATAAGAAAGAAGCCGCTCGTATGGTTTTGGATTAGAAATTAACATAGAACGGCACTAATACCATCGATTCAGATTCTCGTCTCTATCAGTGCAAACTAATCATGAGGTGAGCTGTGTCTACTCAATTGGTGGAGTTTACCTATACCAAGAGTGGCATGTATTCGTTGACTGGCTGAAGAAATCTGGGTTAATCCGTAACCGATTGTGAGGTCTGCCAATTTTGGATTGTTTACCACATTGCCTGTTTGCTTATTTATGAGCCACAATGAGATATTGAAATTTGTGAAGTGGTAGGGTTACATTTAGACCTAATTCTTCTTCTGTTTCGTCCCTTATAACAAGGTAGTGTTTATTTAAAACGATGCTGTCATGCATAATTGAGCCACAATGCATTTGCTAATTCCACTGTACGGTTCACCGCAAACTTCATATTCTTAATTTATATCTGAATTCTAAGAGCTGCCGCTGACTGATGCCCACTTATTTGACGTGCCACAGAGACATTTGTGTATCAGCTTGATACACAGTAAATGGTCTGTTCTTTCTGCTTGTCTTACACAATCATTCCATACAATAGTAACGAGGACAATGTCATTCCTTACGACACAGCCGTAACCTTGGTCTCAAATCAATTTACTGGTCATATTTTGATCAAATATGAGAAAGTTAGCATGGTCACCAGTGTCTCTGGGCCGCATTCACATCATTGAACCCGATGAGTCGCCATCTAGCCTAGCGTCTCCAGCCACCGATTCTGTGAGTCGCGACGGTACCAGTCGGGGAGACGGACCCGATCTACAGTGACCAACCTCTTCGTAAACAATTTCATTCCCCTATGCCAGGTCACCATTTGTCCACTTCGAACCTTGTGCCAGCCGGCCGCAAACATACTTTAGCCCGATTTCGCTACCATTCTATTAACACGATCCCAACCCGTTCTACGGTTCTAAACACAAGTTGTACATTTCTTTCTCAAACAGTTATCACCTATACAATATGCACAGTGCTGTTTCTGCTCGCTTGTTACAACGATGGCCGAGAAGTTTCGTAATTCAAAGTTACCGACCGATTGCTTGGATCGCGGTAATCTGCGGAAGCGGTTTCTAGTCAGACGTATGAAATAAACATTCTCATTTTGTATCACCGGTGCTGTTTAAAAATTTAATGAGTTGGTGGTTAACCGTTTTTGCGGTCGATGGTTCCAACGTTCACATGTTCATCTGCTAATCTTTTTGATACGTATGTTATGAGCTGATAGAAGCCAATACGGCATTGGACAAAATCGTTGAGAATGGGTTTGTGTGACCGAATTTTTAAGTCGGCGCAGAAAATGGTCCTTTCAGTAGCATTCCATGTGATACCGTCCACTTGAAAGCTACTGTTCTTGCGATGCTTCGCACGTATCAGAACAGTTTACTATTTTAAAAACATCCAATGGAATTTGAATATCATTCACGTTTGTTCTTAGCCCTCGTCGTTTTTGAACCACAAAACAAAGCTGAAAACGGATAGCAATCCGCTTTTCCTATCTTTATGGACTTCTCGTCAGCCGTTGAGATGTTACAGCCCAGGTGAGTGTACCAGTCGACATTCTCGATAAAGAATATAAGGTCAGTGTTAACCCACTCTTGTAACAATACCGCATTGAGGATGTAAAATGCATATCCTACAGCTGTATCATTTAATCTGTTCAGCATGGTCTTAAGAAGAATCAAGTAAAGTTATGTCGCCCGAATACGCAATATCAGTCAGCCTAATTCTGAACAGAATCTCCACTCCGAGATCCCCGAAACTTCGAAGTGCTCCTTTCAGAATAGCCGTAAAAGGAGGAGGTCAGGCGCAACTATCAAACGTCACTTTAGGTGGAGAACGTTAGATACAGTTACCCATAAATGCGTACTCTGCGTTCAGACTAGGATTGTAGCGATTTCGACGAATTTATGTAGTTCGCTGAGGTTTTTTGTTATGGAGAAAGCCCTAGTGAGTGTGTCTGAATCAGAGGAAGTCTTTAGGTTCAAAGATACAACTACCGTTGGTTGAGAAAAAATTGTCAATGCTCCGTTGTGTCGCAAAAAGAGGATTTAGTCGATAAATCCTCGGCAAGTTCGGGAGCTAAGCCCGTTTTCTTCGTTGTTTTTGTGTCAGAAGCCGTTGTATTTTGAGTCCTGTGAGCATCTTGGATGCGACAGAGACAAGACTGATACCTCTGTAGTTGTTTCATGTCCTGGGAGTGTCTGTTGGTAAATAGCAGCCATGAGACGTCTCTCCATACTTCCGTATGAAACGGGAAAGTATGGTCAGTTCGGACTAAAATCCCTCATCACAATCCTGCCGCTGCTGCGGCCGACTGACGCAAGGTTCGAGATGGACAAATGGTGACCTGGCGTAGGGAAATGAAATTGTTTACGAAGAAGTTGGTCACTGTAGATCGGGTTCGTCTCCCGGAATGGGACCGTCGCGACTCACAGAGTCGGTGGCTGGAGACATTAGGCGAGATGTCGACTCAACGGTATGAATGTTGTTGTTTGGCCGAGTGTCTGTGAAATGAGTGCATTTAACGACGCTGGGCAGTAAAAACCGTGAGGAAGCTGTCTTGCTGATGACGCCTTACTTTCACTTACAGCTCGGTTGTTTGTTTACAAGGTGTAGGCACCTCGATGTCGAACGTTTTAATAAAGTTGTAGCTATTTAGTATCTGGGTCTACTTTTTTCCGTACTTTGTAATGGTCGTACAGCTGTTAAGCATCAGTGGTAAACTGATGTATTGCTGTCTATATTTTTGGTGATGACTCCAGTATTGTGATCCGGGTGGTCTGTGCTGTTTGGCAGATGTTTCCTATATACACGTCGCCAAATTTCTGGTTGGATACTGTGTTTGGGTGCAGATCGTCTCTGAACATATGCTAAAACAAAGCGGGCACGGACACTAAGTCAAACTGGTTACCTCCAGATTGAATTATTCTTAATGAAGTGGCTTCACCGATAGGTTGTGGCGATTTTGATCAGTTTGTGTCCATGGTTGAATTGCACAGTCTCCACCTGACACATTGTCGTCGTTTGTTTTCATTCGCGCGACTCTAAAAATAGTCTGAGATGCGCATAACTGCAATAGCTGATCTCCATTGTCAGTGCGTCGCGCCCGGACACTGAACAAAGCACCTTACCTTCCCTCCACCCGTGTAAGATGACTAAGTTGTGCGTTCACGTCGCCGGTAAGCACACTGGGTATAGCGAACAAGCTCATTTTCCTTGATTCAGCATCAAGCTAAGTACATCACAATTGTTGAAAAGAAAAATGTGTGTACTCACTCTTTTTCTCCTGACCGAAATTTCAAAGATTTTGCCTGCGAAAGCACATTTCGCGGATTTAAAGGCCGAATGAAGTAAGGATGATCCCAGAAAACGTCAGTTTAATGTAACAATTTTGACTACATGACGTTCGTGGAGAACGTGTTCAGTGGCTTCCTTATGTTCTTCAACAATCAACTTAGTTCTCACAAGGTGCCATAGTGCACACATTCAGTACTTCACGCTTAGATATCACAGGAGATTTCAGTTGACTAAATATTAAAATGTAACCTTTGTTAACTTGAAGTGTTACACAATACCGTTGTGCTTTAATGTTATCTAAAACGGCGACCGTTTTAAAATTCACGAACAAATTTGTAATCCCAGTTAATTCACAACATAAAACTGTGAGACGAGGCGTTCGTCCACGACCCCAGGTGTACCGTTTGTTAGTGCGTGGGAGATATGCATTTTCTGGTTTTCCCTATCATACCCACGAGGAACTCGTCTATTTACCTGGCGATGGGCTGTATTTTCATGGCACACAGGAATATCAACACGTCGAGCGATGCAGGTCTCAATTACATTGAACACTTGCTGCATTTTAGTAGGGAAACAATAATAAATATATGTAAGGCACTGTTACGTTGAATTCGAATACAGTCGATAAAGTGGAACGCGTTGTGCTGGCAGGTCCAATTCGGGTGACAGCAAACAGTTCAACCAGTCGAAACCGTGCGGAATTTCTTCGGAATCAGTTTCGTTGGCATGTGCTCTGGTACTGTATACATGGTTGAGTTCAATTATCAAAATGTAATCATCACGGCCCGGCTAGGGTCTGATAGGTCGCATGCGTTCATCACACAATCTTCCTTCGAAACCGAGTGAGTGTTCACTGCCAGTGACGTTACAAGACATATGTTCAAAGAGGATCGGGCTGAAACTAATGTAGCGCAACGGCGACTGCTAATCGCAAAACCCGAACTGGATGATACGACCCAGAATTCAAAGCACGAACAGTAAGCGAAACTCTGTTTATTGTTCGCCTTCCGAATCAGAATATCGTCATCCAGGCGGAAAATAATCTGCTGATAGTCCGGATGTAAATGTTAGAAGGTAGAGCGAGTACAAAAGCTTATTACAAAAATAAGTCAACGCAAATGAGAAAACAGAAAATCCACAGAGGAGTAGTGTATACAGATAATGATGATAATAATTGGGGAAGTAGCATTAGAATAATGAAGGAAAATGAACACTGCGGTCCAAAACAGTTTTTATGAGTGACGCTCTGTTAAGCCAGTGCGAACTGCCATCGCCGCAAAAAAAATATTGAAACAAAAAACGAACGCTCGGATCGGGCAAAAGATTAGTGTGACTGGGTTTACAAGTGGTTTGGTACGTGACAAGCAGTGATAGGGTGCGTTGTTTGACAGTTCATGTGTATATAGATATTAATCAGAAAGCCCAAGAGCGGAAATCCAGTAGAGGTGGTAACCAGATGAGGGGAAAACAAGTGGGACTGACGTGAAATTAGCTCCTGAGATTTGTGAGATAGCAGTATCTACAACTTATAGGATGAACTTTTCGACATAGGTGCGACAGAATCCTGTTCAGAAACGAGTGTTCTACTGGGCATAACAGGTCGACGTATTAAGCCTTCGATATGTACCGGAGCAAAATATGGAGCTTGTTTTCGCGACAGTGAGTCATCTGGAGCATAACTGAAACTCGCTTCTTTAACGAATTTGCTGCTCGAATGTCCCATCCTAGTGGAAAGGCTCTCCACAGTGCCACTATGATATATATGAGGACTGGACGGTTCCATGGTTAAACGTCGCCGACTGGACCAAGTAAGCGTGTGATTGAGTTTTGACTTGGATGTATTCGGTGAAACAGCAGATTGGACACGCGTTACGGGGTTTTGTCTACTGTCATAGAAGATAGAAACAAATAGTATAACACGGACGATTGGCATTAACAGTTTGAAAGTGATTGTAAATTAGTTAGTGTGAGTCAAATCACAGGGGTGCAAAAATACAGCGCAACAAACTAACTGTTTTGCACATCAAGTGAATTTATAAAGTAGAGAGAAGAGCACGAAAAAGGCTGTCTGCGGCGTTAAATTAGGAATCATGTTTTGGCAAGAAGTTAACACGAGACGTAGACGCCAGGTTTCTTATGTTTTCGGTGAGAGCAAATTGAAATTTCTTTATATAAATGAACAGTGTTGCTTTTCATATTGTATATTTTTTGAACAACTTGGGCTAAGATACGTAAAAACCTAATCCCTAGCATCTAAACATCGCGATGGCAATATGTAAACTATAGTTATGCAAGACAGATCGCCACGAACAGTTATCAACGTTATCAAAAGCAGTAATACATCAACGATTACCGCTGCTGCTAAACAACCAAAAAGGAAAAAGCAAACCATACTAGGAAAAACGAGAAAAGAAAGGAGGCGGACGGAATCTGTTTACTAAACAAATGCTTACACTTTACAAACAACAGAGCATGCGTGAAAGACGTTATCAGCAGGAGAGATTCTGTACAGATTTCACAGCCCCGCGTCATTAAGTGCACTTACTGCACAAACCAATCGGCTAAACAATGAAAACATTCCCGTTACTGAGTCCTTATTAGTCGCTACTTACTCTGTGAGGCACAAAACAAAACGGTAGGGGAAATGAAAACTTGTAACTGAAAAGTAACAGAAAGAAACTAACACCGCTAATAGACTTAAATAAAACAACGAGAAAACGCGAATCATGTGATGCTCTCCGGAGTAACAAACCTGTCTCAATATGTTTATTACTATCTTCAGACAACAATCATTACGCAAATTTTACGTGTGAGATAAACGAAATTAGATCATAAGAAGACCTGTCCGTACCGATAAAGTTGACAACGGCCATCCAAAAATAAATCCATGCACCGAACGAAAATGGTGCAGAATTCTGTACAAGCGTTTGGCATTGACAACTATCAAGTGTATGGGAATGAGACGGACAGATTGAAAACAGTCCGACGAGCAACAAACCGGATACGGAAAAACGGCTAAAAGCCCAACCAAACGACCGCTCATGAATCCCGACTCTGTGGACCATGTTAGTAGGGGATACGAAGTAAATATACAGAAGAAAAAACGAAAAACGTCATATATATATATATATATATATATCATATTTCCGTATATTCGTACCCGTTATTAATATAGGTACACGGAAACTCACTCTGGTAGACAAGTACCAAATTGCAGGGACTAATAGCAAACTCCAAGGTGAGAAATTAAAGCTCTACATAAACTTCAACTTGGTGCACAAAATGATGCAGATAAGAGTGTACAAGAAATATATCGCTGATGTTAAAGAAGCTGCGAAAAAATACTTTTCAGGGAGGTCCTGATGGATATCAGGATAGAAAGATTACACGCAGAGGACCACGAACGGGAAAATACTTATTCGTGTCAGCTTACTGAGCAAAATGTGCAATACAAATCGAAGATCCAACTGAGACGAGGATAAACCCGCAAAAACCAGAACAATATCAGCGAATGAGACCTCACAGTAGTATTGGATGAAGGGCGGAACAGCAAACTGATAATTGAGTGCCGGTAAAATGCAGAGAACACATTGATTAGACAAACAAGGGAATGAACGTGTGCAATGCTAAACAATACTGCAGGAAAGCCACGCGACAGTGCTCACACCCACGTTATGGTTCAAGTGACGCGCTATGAGGAACTTACACAAAGCGCGGTAAATTAATACGGAGAAACGTAATGCGACAGTCTAAGAATGAATAATCATTTAAAAAGCGAGTAATAAATGAACAGATATACAGTAGCGCTAACATAAACTGTTAAATATGATAAGAGGATATCATAAATATAAAATCTAAACTACAAGAAATGAAGACTTTCACGTAGAAACTCAAATTTAATCTGGTTCTGGCATTCACATTCGACTGCACTTGGTGTTCAGGTTCTCATTCGTCAAGCAGTAACAAAGTAGACGACGATCCACAGTTGTAAATATGAACACGAGTTACTTCAAATCTAACAACTTAGATCCTAAACAAATAATGAGAACCAATCTACATTGTACGGAAAACGCTTCACGATAACAGTCAGCAATGTGGCGCATAGGATGAAATCCAAAGGTTACTGAACTCATTATTCAAAAACACTAACCCGTTCAGTACACATTTCATGAACGTTGGTATGGGCGGAAACGTAGACGTAATCCAATAGGAAAACGGTTATGATTAAATATTCTGTCAGTGCGTAAAATAGTTGGAAGATGGTGGAAACGCTTTCCAACGTGGTAATCCCACCGGTCGTATTAATGGGTTAAACCGAAGTGGTTCAAATGATACATCCTATCATGACACAAAATCCATCAAGTTTCAACGACGTTGATTAAGGGGGTACGGAACAAGCCCCAAGTGTTTAATTCAGAACCAAGTGCAACTTACCACAGGTTGCTAACTATGTAAGGCACAACAGTATATACTACACTTCAAACTAAGAAAGTGTTCATACACGCTTTTGTGTAAGCAATCCCTTCACAACGATCTAATCTTATTCAGCCATCAAGACAAATAGGCACAGCCTTCATTATAAACATCGATTACGCCCGTGAACTCATTTACGTTGACAGTCATCACGCTCATCTACGGTTAGCAGCCACTCAACAACGAAATACGTTTCATTCACAAAATTAAACAAAAAGTGCTCCGGTTTCCCGAAGTAAAATGTATAACTGGTTATCATACCACTAACTCAGTCTTCATGTGCGTTTCTAGCGATAGTGTGTTTTGCACTTCCTGTCGTACTTACCACATGGTGTCTAGTGCTTTGGCTGGTGAAAATACAGTTATTATTATCATCGATAAGTTGCCGAAACTAGCAGGTAGGGAATGAGGACAACGGAATCCAAACCAGAGTAACAACCAAAACACATACCGTAACCAATCTTACCTGTAAGCGACGTCTATGGTAGAAACTGGTTTTTTTGTTGCTTCAAGTGCCCGTAACAACAGTGATCGTACAACATTATTCACATCTACAGGGCGGGAAGAAATTTGCTAGGATTAAGCAAACGAGGAAATAATGCATATGTTAAAATGCCTATAAACGCAACTACGTTCACAATCCACTTTATTATGCAATTGTTTATATCAGTAAATCATATAGTGAGCAATATCGTCCTCCAGGAGACAATGTGAGAACATAGGGAGGCGATAATAAAAATTTGGATAGGAGGAAGGCGAGATGGCTACACTAAAGTCATTTCACTGACTTTAGAATACAAACGCACCACTCTATTTGATTATATTAATGGGTTTGGTTGTCACAGTTCTGACGGTAGTGTCCGTAAAACGCACATTGACTGATAAACTGGTGTGTGGAGAGACGAAGGAGCAAAAGCATCGAGTTCAAGAAACTAAGCTGAACAAGGTTGGGAATCACTTGTATATACTAATGAACATCAGATGAAATTTAGAAAAACAGCTGTCCACAAGATTGACGAAAAAACTTTAGTGTGACTATACGAGCCAACAATCGCAAAACTCCTGTGACAACATGACACCAATTTAGGACAAAACCAGCCTCTTCCCAGTGCAGTTCTTTACCAAAACGAAAAGAACTCAAAACAGTTGACAAAAGGAACGTAACGCACAAAATCAAACGCATTAATTGCAAAAAGAAACGCCAAATGGACCGTACGAGAAATAGTTACTTAAGTGAATCAGCGCTAACTAGTCGTCAGGGTCCAAGATCCACTTTCACTTACCTACGTCAGCAAGGACAGAGGAAACATACTTAATATTAACGCCAGAGAAAGTTGAAAACGGGCAGAAATTAAGCATACAATGGAGTTTTTGAAATTCTGCCAGTTTCTAACCAGTAAGATAAACGCACATAAGAATTGACAAAATCAGAATCAGAACCAATCAGCATGAACATATCAAACTGGAAATCAACAGTTGAGTACAGGTAACCAATATTAGAGAGGGTCAAAAAAGAAACAGTCGATCCATTCAAAAGCTAGTGGTAAACGGCTGATCAGACTTGAGGTCAAAAGCGTTAAAGGTTAAAGCGTATCCTTAAATTACGTCAACTCATGCACTAACAATGCCGACTAGTTTGGTACCGAAACGACTGTAACTAATACGCCGAACTCGGCGAACTGAAACATCTGCGCCACAAAATTCGGAATATTGAGAACCATTTCATGTGGAGCAAATAATTGCCAGAATAGTGGCAAGTCACCGCACCATAAACTTGGGTGATCACGAAATCCCCATTCATGCAGACGGCACTTAAAAACTATACTCAACGAGAAGGTCCGACTAACAATAACCCGTGACCGAACCGCTGCCTGACCACTACCTGATGTCCTCAAAAAGTTGAGGATGAACGCCCCGTTAATACGAGAAATATGCGGTCCAAAAATCGTTATTAGTTCACCGACTGACAGCACACGGCAGCAAGCAAACGAAGATCAGCTGACACAGGAAGTAGGACCAAAACGCAAATGTTTTCCAATGATCACGTTCAAATCAACAGTATACGATTAGTTGCCTCCCCTTTTTCAATCAGTAGGCTGATATGGATCGCAGCGCCTAACAGTTATTGGATGAACCCAGTCGATCGAATAAACACAGTAAAAATAATGGGTTAATAATGTCTCCAGGTGTTCATCGACCTACAACCGGCATCTTCCTTGTTTAGACGCACCGGACCAAAACGGTCAGGGTGTAAGGTATCCGCACCAAATTGAGTATGAATGAAGTCAAACAGTTTTGGCGTCGTGTGCAGCATGTTATTGGTAAGTCGTTTAAGAATAACACAACGTTACGAGTAAATTGTAATATTCTACGTTGGTGTGATTTCGATTACAACAATCCTGAGGATCGCTACCCGAGGTGATTGAAACGTAGAGTATTACAACATGCTCCCAACGCTCTTATTCTCGGTCGGAGTGTACCTCAAGGCATTGTGTAATAACCTAATTTACTCTGACTAATCCAACCAGTGCCGCTCTTAAGACTGAGAGAAACAGTGCCGATTGTGAATAGCTAAGCTGTTTACACTGTTTCAAAGTCAGCCTGCACAATAGTAGTCATTGTCCATTGCACTGCAATCACTTAACCAGGAAGTGAAGCATTCAAAAACGATCAGCACGAAATTTTTATAAACATGGATTTGTAGCAAACAAGCGTTGATGTTACCAAAAAATGTGCCGCTATCGGGTGAACAGCAAAAGCGCAAATCCTACCGCCTACCTCCTTGTGTTAAAACAACGAAAGACGGATGGTACTCGCGGGATACAGAGTTCGCTGATCAGCACACAATTAACCATTCATGTCGGCAAGTCTGTCTATTCTAGATCACCCGAGCAACAGCAGAAATTGAACGTTAGGTGGTTGTAAAACACAAAGACGAAGACTACTTTTCAAAGTGCAGTTGCCGTTCGTCTGAAAAACGCTCCCGTATCCACTACCCCCGTGGTTATGTGGCAACTCCACAAGGAACAGATCATCGCAGCAGCCATCGAGTCGGTAGCTATTCCGCCCCCGAAATGATAATAACAATGCGGTTATCCCCTACTTGATACAAGAGAAGAATGCAACGTTTGCTACTTCCACAGTGGACCAGGATAATGAAGCAAAAAGAGCAATGTTCCTGAGGGTTCGCCGACAATCCGCTGAACGGATTCGAAAACGAATGGTGGGCAACCTAGGATGAGGTGATGCTGGGCTACACTGACCGCCCACGATAAAAGCAGTTCTAGAACTCAATGGGACCGATTTTTGGCCCACCTATCCAGTCTACTAAAGCAGTGATTGACCGGGACTCTGGATTTTCGTGCACCCAACTACAGGACATCATAAAAATTGGGCGCAATCACTTTGGTAGCCCCCTAAACCGTCCTGTTACCGTTGATTAGAAGACCGTGAATAACCGGCCGCAATAATGTCATAGTTTCACTTGCTCTCACCCCAGATTTGACAGAAGTGCGAGTGGCTGTTGTACAACTACAAAATGGAAAGGTTACAAGAGAAAATGGATTGTCAGGGGAACTTCTGAAGAATCGTGACCCAATTTTGGAACGCGCTTTGCTCCAGCTGGTTCACTCCATCTCGGACCAGGAATTAGTTCCTCAAGACTTCAAGGATGCCCTGATCATACCAGTGTTTACAGATAGGAGTAGAAAGCAACGCACCGGCAGCTACCGTGGTATTAGTCTGCTTAGCTGCGCTAGAAAGGTATTAGCAAGGATTCTACTGAACCGACACAACGCGGAAGTTTGAATGTCAATGGTCCCAGAAAGCAACGCGAATTTCGAGCGAGACGAAGTACGGCCGATATGGTGTTCGCGGCTCGAAAGATACAGGAAAAGTGCCAGGAACGCAACCAGCCCTTGTATGCCCTCTTTATGAATTTCATCAAGGCCTTCAATTCCGTGAGCCATGAGACCCTGTGGAGGATGCTTGGTAAGTTTGGACGTTCAGATAAGTTCGTCAATTTAAATAAGACGTTGTACGTGGTTATGAAGCCGAAGGTACAATCGTATAAATCGATTTCTGATGATCTTGAAATTACCACTCGGGTGAAGCAGGGCTGTGTCCTAGCTCCAAACCTATTTAGTTTAACCTTGATAGTAATGATACCAGTTGCGTTTCAGAGCTCGGAGGATAGTGCTGAGGTTGAACACGGCACGGATGGCCCGCTGATATATGGTTGACGTTTCGGTGCCCCCAACCCAGCTGGTTACTTTGACGATCCACATGCTTTTATTCGCAGATGATAGTGTACCATTTGCTCACAGCGAAGAGGAACTTAAACCACTGCCGACGGCATCCAGATTTGGTTTAGATATCGACATAGGTAAACTAAATTCTTTCATTCAGCCTTTTCCGGATGGAGGTGCTTTGCCTGTACGAGGAACTCGCGGCAATGAAGACACCATTGATAACCCTTCAGAATTATGCTAACGGGGTACCAATCTGCTAAAAGAACTGTTCATGGGCCGCGTGCGGCATAGGTTAGAGCTGCTTTCGGATGTCTTGAATAACGCGTCTGGAAAAACCACAGCCTGATGAATCATTCTTTCTCTGAAGAAACTTGGGGCACTGTGGCCTTCTACAATTCCTCTTCTTCAGCCTTTTCCAACACACTACAAGATGCTACGGGGTAAAATATCTTACCGCTGTGTTAGATTTGCCCCTCAGGAGGTGTAAGATGCTATGTGAACCGACAAAATAGTACAACAAATTACCAGTTGCCGAAAAAGGTAATTCAGGCGGTGACGCACAATCGTTGGCCCCAATAATGCCGTAAATCGGTGGCCACATGAACTGGTTTGAAATTTTATGCATCACAGAGAAGAAAGCACACAGAAAAAGAATGGTAAAATCTCTTGCAATTATAGCGGGCCCGGTCCGTAAGAATGTTAGCACCTAACGAGTACAGGAAGACTAACGACAAAAGAAATATACAATCAAGGCATTCATAATCGGTAACATGCGAGTTAATACGACTAACGAAAAATTCAGGTAGTCCGGCATCCAAACAATTTTCAACATGTTCATGGAGAATCCTACTTCATACTGAACAGCCAGTAGATC
The DNA here is from genome assembly GCA_014338405.1 of Paragonimus skrjabini miyazakii. Lineage (NCBI taxonomy): Eukaryota > Metazoa > Platyhelminthes > Trematoda > Plagiorchiida > Troglotrematidae > Paragonimus > Paragonimus skrjabini miyazakii. Next base: position 49,492 of record JTDE01021209.1, on the reverse strand, counting down.
TTATCTACACTCGTTCGTTATGTTTCTAACACATTAGTAGATATTTGTCAATTGAAGGAAGCATTGGAATTGCGTGTCCGTATAGTGAAAGCAGAAATTATCCAATAATATACCATACCCAACCCATCGGCGCAGATGCGCATACCCCACCTGTTGAAGCACAAACTCAATACACGTATATGAACTTGATGTCAAGCTTATGCATTAGTGTTCATATGTGATTCGCCATAAAAGAACGTTTCAAACTGAAAACTAATCAATATACGACGAGAATACCAGAAACCCTTAATTTATTCCGTGCATTTCACTAATTTCCCGGTTGTACTGTGATTAGTTGTAATGTGCATGATGGTGTACGAACGAAATACGCTATTCGGCTACGCCCATCCAACACGATTACCACATAGCCAACGGTGATTAGTACTTCCATCCATTAGAACTTTAAATAAGATCGGAACATGCTGCACGCTGTTAAGAAACGTGTCCTTCACAGTTTTGCAAATCTACTCCAGATTATTCAGACGACCATCCCTTGATGAGGTGACGATAAGACTAGCTAAAAAAATTCGCATTTTCCATCCATCAAAATCACTTTTGTACATGAAGAAGAAAATCAGTTATACGGTGTTAGTCCTGAGCAGGGCTTTCGTCACTCACAGATGTATTTCACCTTTACGGCAGTGCTCCCACGTCTTTGTCTTCTATCGCTGCACACAGAATCGTTCAATGTGGCGGAAAAAACGACCATACTATTCCCCCGTGACCTCCTATATAGCACACCATGGACTAGTTGCTCCCGAATACGCATACACCATTCCTACTGCTTCAGTAATTAATCAGGATAATCACTTGTCCACGCATCACAGTGGACCCACAGCTGCTGTTTCACTCACGCTTTCACTACGTTCCAGACGTTCTCAGTGGGATTTAGCGTGGGCGACTACAGCGCTAATGGTAACAGTTCCTCTCCTCGATGAGCACCTTCGGAAAAGATGCTTTCCAAATCTGTATGACAAAACGTATTATCACAAATGACCACTATAGTTGACATAGCTGCGCCCGTCTTAAGTGTATCCATCAGAGCACGGAACCCTTGCCCACAGTCATTACTGTTGTAGACACCGCTTTCCATGGTATGGGTCGCAATAGAGCTTTCTGTCGTTGTTCCAATCAAATGGAAGTTTCTACCCCTGCTGTTGATGAGAGAAATACATGCTTTCGTTCCCTTCAAAGAAATTCCCATCGACTTTGTGCGAAATAAGTTGAAGCTGGTCCTATCAATCCAGCAAACAGTCTTGGAATTCCCATAACACATCAAAAATCGATAAGCAAAATACCGTCGTGCCGCCCGGTTCTCATTGGTGTTTACACTGACGGGAACTTGGCACAGCTTCTCCACAGTGATTGGCCGCACATTCAAATATCGGCTGATAGTAGTCATTGGTACTTAGATCTCAAACTCCGTTTTCGCACACCTTCGATTTTGTGGAGATCCATACCAGTACCATGCCGACTTCCAATTCATTTAAAATTTTACCTTGTCTTCTTCGGGATTGTGCTTCGTAACTGATACAATCGGCATGCAGCCACTTATACGCTGTATTACAAATGATTCCATTTAAGCAAACTACCATGCACCAATCATCGCCTCTTCCGAAAACTTCAGTAATGCGCAGGCGCGTATCAGGATTGATGCGGCTGTACTTGCATGTCACCCATGACTGGTTTTTGAACGGTAAAAAATGTTTACGAAGCTACTTAACTGCATCAATGTTGTAGGTCACTGGGCAACTGACCACGTCAACTGGTTCGTGCTCTCTGCTTCACATGGGCCGTACACTATACCTCAGTTGGATCACAATGGATTTGACAACTCAATTGTTCTCTCGGACAGTGCCCTATCACAGTAACCAATAGGTCCAGTCAGAATCAAAAAAGCAGCAAAATACGATTCCACTAGAACAACCATAAACCACTATTGTAGCCTGAAAATGCGATGAAGAAATTCTACTATCCAAAAACGAAATCTTTCACACACAAAATCCTCTTACATATCTCAAACAGAAACCAACATGAAAAAATGTACAGTGTAATAATATGTACTTTTATGCTGACAAACTTCTTGGTCTAAACTTCCGGTATTTTTCTTACCAGCTAAGATCTTATCATTTAGGTCTCTCTATCGAGTTTCCGAGGGATAAGGATTTCACTTTCGTACTAACATGCCCACTGGATGACAAGCATTGATCGGTTGGACAGAAAGAGCTCAGTCACACGCTTCTTGGTCTTATTTTCTTTAAGTCCACAATGGATACGTGATGTGAGTGAAACAAAAAGTGACGCAGCGCGAATCGCCTGTGACAAGTGCTATGCACAGGCATCCTTTGTCTCCGGTTACTGCAACAGGCTAATCCGAAACGGATGCCACCAATCGTGTGTGTGCGCGCGCGAATTAATCAATCAGAGCTTGTAACATCGATTTGATGAAATGTCAAACAGTGCATGAGATGGAACGTTATGAGCACTCCGAAGAGATCTGAAATTTTCTGAACCCGGCAAAAGGATTTCTAACGGATCTAACACACCCATGATACTGTACTCATTACTGATCACCTAGGTAGAGGTAAACGCGCATAAGACGCATTGGAACATACCCGAGTACTCATGCTGTTTTACATCAGGGGCAGATACGTCCTCACACAAAGCACCGGTGATATTCGAACCCGCCATCCAAAAACTACTATAGCCGTTTATTCACAAAGTAATAATGCAGTCACTAGGCATTCTGTATGATATGTAGCCTAGAGTCACAGTTAACTGAAGTATTGGTTTACATTTTCAAATTCGTTCTTCTTACGTGCTGCGACAAAAACGCCTTTATTAAGAGATGTTTGTCTCCCATTGCCTATATGGCGGAAAACCGTTCATGCTAATTAGAAGCTTAGCACTGCAAAATAAACTGATAGCTTACCTCTAGAATCCGTAACAGAAGAAGCGATCATAGATGACTGCGAATGTATCGGAAGAAAATCGTTGGATGGATCAGTGCCATTCGATACTGGCCCTGAGGAAAATAGAGAGAGATCCGGGCTTTCAATCTTCTTCAAATAATTGATGGCATCAGCTAGCATAGAGTCGGCAGTCTGCTTGTATAGCCTCGGAGAGGAGGTACTGCGAGCATCTTCCATGGTTGGTAAGCCCTCGACTAACCAAGGCCAGTGTTTTAACAGGTTCTCCAAAACCTGGAAAACAATCCAATGCGAAAACCATCCAGGTATTCGGTTGGGTTAAATAACTTCTTGCAAGAAATAACCAAATAAAAATTTAGAAAACTGTGTTCGCAAAAAGTGTGAATTCATTGGTGGCTCTCGAAGATAACGAAGCAAATTTTATCACCCCAAACGAGGTTTAGTCAACCCACGATTATAAGACATATTGCGCAATAATGAATATACAGTGTAGTAGATTAGCCGATGATTAGTCTTTCCTCCAGAAAGGCAATGTGTGAGCAACAGAAGAGATAATGCGCTGTAAGCGAAAGTGTGCAAACAGAAGTTTGAAAGTCCAGTTACAGCCACCGTACGATACTTCGTATGAAGTATAGAACGGATTGTTGAAAATTCTATGGAAACATTTACTACAGGCACCGAAGCAACCGAAAACGACATAGTAGACAGGCAATGTAAATGACAGTCCACTTAAATCACACAAATACTCGACCGAGCGGCACAAAATGCTGAAATATTCTGCCTGAAGACATGCAAATATAACCAAGAAACAATAAAGGCGATAGCAAACATCCTATAACGAAAATATAAATGGACGAAAATGTGCCTACAAATCATCTTTGGGTTGCGCTGCGTGGCGAGTGAACAAGGTTGACGTAACGGACAAACCAAGGTATTATCAGCTGACTGACAGGTAATTTCGTTCCAGTGTAACAAGCCTGATCAGTAACCCATTAGGTAGTAGTAATAGCCTGAAGATAAACTATCAAAAACGTCTTCAATCATGTTACAGCAGTGGGAGTATTTAAGACGGCGAAGTTATCTATAACGAATTGCTATGTAAGATGAAAAGGATGCCTCAAGAATTTAAGCTGACATAAAAGAAGATAAACACCGAATATCAGGCGATAAATTACCACGCGGCCAACAGCGATAACTAGAAAGTGAATTGCGTGATTTAACGAAATCCAAAATTGGTACGACAGTTGATTCAATGGACACGACAGGTGAACGAGTAGAAATATCTTCCTACCTTTTCCGGTGACACCATAAACACAACTTTTTCAATCTAGTATAGACTGAAAATCGGACCATTTTGCTGTTTTCTTCGGTCCTTGTATAATTGGACCTTGGTCGTTGCAGTTAACGTTGTAGAGCAGCATTAGCATGTCTACATGAACAGACGCCGGGGTTCATTAGTATCAAAAGCCCGTTGGCACCGAGGTTAGTTTACCGCGGAAGCTGACAAACACTGTACAGGAATTCACTTACTTGAACGAAAAACGCCCAGTCTATGCAGCGGTTGTCTGGGCCTTTATCCAACTGACCATCAGTTGATCAGGTACTTATACCTCTTTCAGACATCCATTCATGGTGTCCACGTGCAAGACGAATGATTACTTTATGTCTGTCTCGTGCGAATTAGCGAAACAATCCTCAGCGTATGCATTCAGGCAACCTATTAGTTACAACTGTCCTGAGCATCGCAGGCGTTTGGAGCACCAGATGGGTTAAGACCGTTCAGTGTGGTATATCGCAAGCGTCGTAAAAGGTAATCATTGAAAAATTTAAAGTGCAGCGCATTCAGTTTCCCACCACGTAGAGTTTGCAGCATTTGCTTGAGACCCAATATCCCATAAGCAGTGATGATCAAGAAACTCGTTTCATACATCTATGACGTGTCCATTACGCATTCAAAAGATAGTAAACTAAACTGGCAACCGTATTAGCCAATCATCAACCCACAGATTGGATAACCGAAATGAAATTGGTCGACCACTCGTGGATCGGGGAAAGCTTGTTAAAACAGATGTTCTTCCAATACTTCGAGCACAACAGAACAGAATGCAGCCGACTCAGTCGATGGCAAAGTTAAGGAATCAGCACATTTCCTCAACAAAAAGGGTGATGATTTATCTAAGCATGGTACGCCTGACACGACGAAGTGTTTATAGTATACAAAATCGTATATTCTTTGAGTAAGCCTTTCAGGTTGAACGTGTTAAACAAGTAGACAGACGGTGATTTGGATTAAATTTCTCAGGGTTCACTATACAAAACAATGGTTTTTATTACACAGTGAATGCAGATTTCACTCAGCATCTAAAATTCACATTTTATCAAATAGGTCAGCTGCGTCACCGGAGAATGATTATGCCGTTAGTACGCTCTTTCTTTGCACACCTTGACGTTCTGGACTAACATACTGAAACAAAAGGTCAGGGATTCGCAGAGCTTCCGTTAACCGTACAGTTGATCGATACAGAGTGAACAACGTCTCCAAGAGATCGTAGGATTTGCAGTCAGACACTTTTCAAGCATCGATTCTCAAAAAGAAGCAGTAGATACGATTTCCACACTCGCTAGAATTTATCCGTAGCGAATATCCAGGCTCCGATCGGAAACTGAACTCCGGTCCACCACTGACTTCATATTAGTCAAGTGAAATAACGCAAACGTTTAACCATATTCGCTCCCAAATGCCGTTCATGTTATATAAACTAAATCCCAGACTACTAGTCAGTAATACATTTACGTCCTCACATTGCCGATAACATTTGCTAATATAGCTAAACTCGCCAGTAGTGTATATACATGTCACGGCCGGTATGTAAACATCGGTTCACATTCCCATGAGGCAGCCCATTTTAACATTGCGTCACTAACCCACAGCCTTAAGCAGGATCGCGTCTAAACACCCAGTCACATTTGTTTGGGTAATGTTCATATGGCCTGGATCTAGAGGGAACATTACCTGTCTTGTTAACTTCAATTAATTACCTTAAGATTGTGTTTTCTTTGTGTCAACTAAAACTCCAGCTATCTATCAGTAACTTAATTGAGAAGTGATGATCGTGGAGTAAAAAATGGCGTTAAAAGAACACTTTACCTTGTCCCATCTGCAAGCAATCGGACAAATTGAGCACTACTAACAATTAAATGTAGAGTAGTGTTTGAATATAACCACTCGACTGCGCCTAAGATGAATTCAACGGCGAAGGGATCAAGACAGTTTTTTCATGAGAATCTGAAAGGACGTTCAAATCCTAGTTGATGAGTTCTAAGAAAAACGAAATTCAAATCCAGAACTTTTCAAAAGAAGGTGGGTTAACGATCTAAGAGCACAAAAGCTCAAATCAACGATGAGTGCTGTTATGACGAAAATCTTCGACGACTATCAAGCATTTCACTCCCGATTTTTTGTAAAAATCGCTCCAGTGCATGTAAATTATAATTATAGTAACTTCACAAAGAAAGAGACAGGCTACAAATACAGTTACAAAACAAGTAGATGGCACCAAGCGTGAGCGTTAATCACTGAGCTAACTTGAACTCATCGTAGAACGATGGTACCGACGCTGACTACTACGCGCACGGTTGCGGTTCGAGCCTGCTGACTGACGGCCACTGTTTACATATGGGAAGCCTGACAGTATCTAGTCCACCTGCGACTTCGTATGACCAAATAGCTTGTAATGCAAAAGTTAGCAACTTGACATTTTGTGAGGTAATGCTCACGACGATGATGGTGATGGTAGAACGTTATCGGAGACGTTGCAGTACAAGTATAACAGCCAGCAAGAAAATTAATCAAAATCGAAATAAAATCATCACACCCTACCAAACGTGCAGATAACTGTGACAAACTGTAGCTACTTGTATTAATGGACTAATTACAGTCTATTCTGTGGTCCAAATACGGCAAACTGCAGTGCGTTCTGGAACCGGTGCATCATTCTAAGCTAGTGACCCGGTCAGACTAATTGTATACTCGCCGTTGATTGCAAATTACCTGGAGAATACCACAGGATTGTACAGAACAAAGAAATATCCTAGTACCGCAATTCAAGCATATACCAAAAGGCTGTAATGTCTAGCAGAAGCGAAAATTTGAGTAACACTCGCCAGTTAAGGAGATGGAACATTTACGGTGACCAAATATTTTAAAAATGCAAGAGAAAGTTTCAGAAGGTTTTGCCTCATCAACTGTTATGATGTGAAGATTTGTCCAGTGGAGAATCATCTGTAATTTTCTTTAGGAATGTGTCAAACCTTTTATGCAGCCTGAACGTAGCAATCAAGCGCACTGAGCTGCTAGAGGAGGTTACGCACCCCCAGGTTTTACAATATAAAGGCGCAACTATGTCATAATAATCGAACAAGGAACGGTCAGACTCTCATAGGATTACATGTTGTATGGCCGATTGCGTAGGAATACCTAGGCGGCAACGCGCTGTCTTACAAGCACGTAGCATTAGTTTTCTACAGTCACAACTCTACTGTCTGCCAACGAAATGGATCGTAAAAGATAATCTCCAAGTGCAGACGCTCTGGTTGTTCAGAGCTTCACCGCCGGCACGTTGACTTTATGAGTGAAACACGTTCAATGTAACACAGAAGCTTGATGATTTTTAACAAATCCACCGTCCCAAACAGCAACAGGGACGAGACTTCAATGCCTCGATCAATGCAGCTAAGAGAGTCAGGCTCTTTCATTGAAAGCTCCGGATTAAATCCCCTGTTACACTGCAGATACAAACTCGAAAAACAGGACGATGAATTAAGTGAAGCTATATTACTTTCCACACTCACCTAGAGTTGATAAGAAATCAACTGTGCAATCGGCTTTCTATAATTTTCACTAGGCTCTTACAATTCCACAAGGTGGGTGCAAATTGTATGTGAAAATCAGAACAAGTCAAATAGGTAATTAAAAATTAGAGATTGAGCGGATTATAAGAGAGTAGAAGTGATGAGTGCGTCACATGCGCCCTCCGTCAGCGTCAAATGGTTCACACTTGGACAGGCTTCAAATGGCTTGGGGATAATTAGCTAAAAGAGGTGAAGGGTTCGTATGAACAGTTTTTGCGTACATAGACGTGGGTTGTGGAGTCTGGTGATAGTCTGTCATTGATACAGTCGCACTGACAGTCTTGGGTTGACACATTTTGTGCACGTTCCGGAAAGCTTCACCCGCCTTTATTTGAGGACCAGTGTCAATCAAGTCAGAAATCAAGTGGAAATAGGTTATCCTGAGGATGCAAATGCACAGTAAGATAAGTCCGTTTATTTTCATCTTGTGCAGGAGCACAAAGTCCTTAAGTAGATATAGATATATTCGCTTAGTGTCGCCTACATCAAAACTCGGCGTTAGACCATGTTGTGGATCAGCATTTGTTTTTACGGGGTTTCTGATGAAGACGGAGTCAAACTTTGTAGTTCAGCCGGAGATGTGAAGCGCATATCATCTTGTTCGACTAGACTTGGCGCTTAAAAGAGACCGTTGAGTTAGTAACTGGGACAATATTTGAGATAAATTAACTGCCTCTCCGTAAGCCCAGATACGGGCAATAGTTCAAATGTAGAGAAGAATACATTCATGGAACTTCTGTGATATGCCAAGTATTCGGACACAGCTGTGTCTACCATTGATGTGAATGAAAAACATACTGCGAACTAGAAGGGACGAGAAGTTTTTCTGGTGTCTCGGTGCAATGCCACTCGTGAGTGACTGTTATACTTGTGTGCACCCTGCAGACCCCACATACGGAGTTTAGTAGCTTAACAATGGAGACAGTAATAAGACACAGAGAAGGTCCAGTGTAACAAAAACTAGCGCAGACTGACCATAACGTCAAGAGATACCGGGTGAACCATTATCGTTCATTTTGAAGTGATCACCAAAACTCACCATAACGTTGTTCGTGAGTGTATCAACTTTTCGTTTGCCGAATGACTACCTGTTAAAACACTAGACTGAAAACTAAGCAGAAAAGATTATCAACCAACGCTAATAGTTAATTTACCTGAGTCACACCAGTGCTGTGATCCAAACGGATACACGAGCAAAAAACTATATGGCTACGGAAGTTTCTTGGAAAGTGATTTGCGGGACTAACGGTGGGTCAATCTGCAATGAGTAACAGTAGGTGTAATGCCAGTCAGACCTGTAATAATAAACGAGTAACGTGTCCGAGTATGTTCTAAAAGACGGCAATTCAGAAAAAGTCAAGAACAGCCACCAACTACTACATGATCGAAAACAAGTGGGGCACTAATGTCTTATGCATATTCATGACGTATCTGAAGAGTACGGTAAAGCAATGACGGTTGCAAAAAGCGTGAAACCTCGCAGTCAACAAGGACTTCGCCATATTAAACTCATGAGACAATGATGTCTTCCGGTCAAACGTATTGCATAAGACGTCTTGCACAGCGACGGTTCGATTGCATTTCAATGATTACGTTGCGGATTACAGCTGCTAATAAACTGTACAAATACAAAAGTCTGGTCAGACCGTGTCGGTTGTAAAGACTAAAGACCGATGCGGCAAACGAAGGTGCACAGTTGTATGATGTAGCGGAGGTTTTGAGAAAGAGACAGTAACAGAATCAGTGAACAGTAATCGGTCGGCTAGCATTTAGCAAAACGTCATGTATGCATAAGCAACACTTAGCTTCCACAACACAAGACATGCTATTTGCTGTGGTTGGGATACGTGCACTACAAACCAGCTGCGCGTTTACAACACAACTTGAAATTCTCGATGGTTGAAGGAAACTACAGAAATGGTCGTCGGTCGTTGAGACCTCTAATGCTCAGCTGAGTGAAATCAGCATGCTATACTCGCTGAGTGATCACCCACATCATCGCCTGCAAATGCTGGTTTACAGGATGGTGAACCATGGTGAAGGGTCTGATCACATTCAAACGTTTCAAATTAGTTCCGTTTTTTCTGTAGTCTTTCTGCATATTCCCCCTTTTAGAATCTTCGCGGTAGTCATTGTAGTGCATGGTCATTATGGTCAAAATAACGGCTGACCAGACTATGCGAAAAGTATTTATGGTTAAGACTATGCGTAGTCGCACACTCGTAAATTGAATTTTGTATTGTTTGATCTTATTATCTGAGGTTTATAACGGAGAAAGAGTTTTGTGAGTAAAATGATGCAGTGCAATCTACCGAACGACACAGATGACTCCAACACGAATACTACCAACCACTGGGACACAAACGAATTACTAACAGCCAGTGAGACTCGTGAAAATGCAACCAAGCTTAGACGAAGAACTAATGAACTAAAAAATCAGCAACCTCTTACCCCGTTTAGTTTGTCAACGTGCACTGAATCACTGAACAAAACCGGCCCGAAACAAATAGCGGCGCATTGATAAGTAATCTCATTTCGTTGTTCACAGGCTACGACTTGTCGCAAATGACGGATTGTGTAGATCAGAGTGGCCCAACGCCATTTGGCAGATGGACAGTTGTGTCCAACAGGCTCAGAGACTGCGTCTGATAAGATGTTAGTCGAATACTGGGGGTTTGATGGACTGGTCTCTTTGGAATGACCGACAAGTCCGCTGGGTTCCAGAGGTAACAAAAAGCCGTTTGATATACCGAAGGCCTGAAGGAATGAAGAAAAATAGGAACTCGTTACGTAGCACGCAGCATATAGAGATGAAGTGAAATTATGTAGTACTGAGTAAACTTTGTAAATAACAGCAATGGTGATAGGGAAAACAAGAACCATAACTAGGAAACAAGTCGGAAAAACTGTTACAAACGTGCAGATTGATGGCACACGTGAAAAGAAGACATCGAAGATAGAGTTCTATTTGATCCAAAACGGATAAGGGTTAACAGAATAGCTACTGCAACATATTTTGAGGTGATCGGGCAACATGAACGGTATTCACAGACAGACATAACTGAGCGTTGGGACAGGGTAGTTCGGTAGTGTTTAATGTGTGGTTAACGGCTCAGTGGCCAACACTGTCACTTCACAAGCAGGCAGACTGAAGTCCAAATCTCGGATAACCAGGATGCGTACTATTGATTAACATTTATAAGAATGAAGCTCGTCATATTTTTCTCCTCAAAGGGATGATCGAAAAGTCAACCTGAACACAAAAGCCGTAGTCAAATGCGTAGTAGTGTTCACGTAATACCAATTCCTAAGGGTGGATAAAAGCATATATTTTTAAAAAAATATTCACCCGAAGAAGGATTAGTAATAATAATGGCTTTGTAAAGATGACAATTAGATAGAGGGTTTTCACAATTAATGGGAGAATCCTTATTTAGATTGGACAGATGATATTAAGAATAACCGGTTCAAGGATATAAGGAAAGGATTATGTCCAGCAACTCCCAGAACATTGGAATCCACTCTTTGCCCAACTGCTATGCATCACACCCAACGACCAGGGATAACGCCCTATCCATAATCAGGTTCACTGATCATCACTATGCCTATTGAATGAAAATTTACCTAACCTGAAGAGATCGAAATATCGCCCGCCAACAAGTAGTATTCGGAGCGTATGTAGAATTCATTTGATCGATGCACGAAGGAACTACGCATTTCCAAGAAATCTGCCCGAAATGTATTTCAGTTGAGGGTAAGTGAGCAACTGCACATAGATCATTGTTGTACTGTCGAACAGAAAACAACGGCCAAGAGAACAGATAAACGTCAGTATTAGCTGAAAGTACCAAATGGATTAAGAGTCAATCTACAAATGCTGCAAACGACTGTAACAAAACGTGCCGAAAGCTGTTCTGAAATCCTGCAGTCTCATAGTGAACATGCCGGCACCACATCTAATTGCTATCGGGAGTGAGATTCCTGGAGACACGATGACCAAAATTCAGTATCATCCGCATACATCCGTAATACATTGGTAGCTCTCACTTATGCCTAACTTGCCATACAACAATGAGGTAAAAGAAAAACAGGTGCCGACTATTAGCAGGCGCATCTCCTAACGAGACAGCCACGACACGTCACGCCACATCGATCGGCCGGCCCAGCTCGGATGGTATGGTCGTGGGTGATGGTATGGTCCCACTCAACCAATCAGATTGCAGGTGTGCGGCGAACGCCTGTGTGCTATCTGGACAGTGTTTTCATTCGCGTTGCCTTCTGACGCCCCCTGTAATGTGATTTGTTCCGACTCCCTGACTGCCATATATGACTGCCTCATTTGATTCGCTTTGTGTTTGTCGGCCATCTATGGTAATCATTTTGTCCTATTAATCTAGAACTTCTGTGGCCTAAGTTTTGTCTCGTCTCGCTCGTCCAATAAACAGTGCCGCCGCGTCTCTTCTCACTTCTCGGTTTTGGGTCGAGCGACTGAGCGCATAACCAAGGTGACGATCCAATAACTGCCGACTTCGGGTACTACACAAGTAACCTACGCGGAAAATGACAGTCTCAGTGGAAGGAATGAAACTGATCCTGCAGCAGCAACAGGCATGATTCGATGCGGCTCAACTGGAGTTAATCGAAACGTTAACGCGCAATTTATCTATGATGTCAGCAAATTTAAACGTTAAACCGGGTTCAACTGTGGACGCAATCACCAACAGCATCAATGAATTTGTTTATGATGCCGATGCCGAAGTGACATTCGAATCCTGATTCAGCCGATACGAAGATGTTTTCCGAGTTGAGTTGGCTGATATGGATGATGCAGGAGAGGTGCGATTGCTTCTTCGCAAACTCAGTACGATCGAACACTCGAGGTTTACTGATTTCATTCTGCCAAAGAAACCTCGTGATCTTACTTCTGAAGAAACAATGAAGATACTGACGAATATTTTCGGGGAGCAATCATCCTTGTCCAACATCCGGTATTAATGTCTCAAGTTGATGAAAAATGAACATGAAGATTTTGTCACTTACGCGAGTACAGTCAACAGTGAATGTGAAAAGTTCAAGTTGTAAACAGTGACAGAGGATCAATTCAAGTGTCTGACATTCGTCTGCGGTCTACAATTCGTAGCAGAATTTTGAACAAGATTGAACGGGACCCTGACATGTCTTTGGCATCTGTGACAGCGGAGTGCCAACGGTTGATCAATCTGAAATATGATACAGCCATGATTTAACAATCGGGGTTACCTGCAGTCCATACCGTTTCACAGCGGCCACGCAACCGAAGAACCGAGAAACCAAGTGAAAAATCCTTATCGAAGCCCCCAACTGCATGCTGGCAATACAGTGATTGGCATTTCGTGCGGTTCTGTCCATTCAAGCACTACAAATGCCAAAAGTGCAGAAGATTCGGACACAAGGAGACATGTTGCCTTTCAACTCTGTCACCCAGAATTTCGCTGTCGTTTTAAAGGAACCACCGGGGGAAGCTGAAGAAACGAAGTGCAAGGCTGAATTCCGTTTTGGCCACCTTTAACCCCAGCTTGGATGCACGCCGAAAGTACGTGTCGGTAAAAATTAACGACAATCCGGCACGCCTACAGCTAGACACCGGTTCTGACATCACGTTGATCTCGCGACAAACGTGGAAAATCATTGGCCATCCGGTGTAAAAGAAAACAAAACATTCAGTCCAGAATGCGTCTGGAGAAAAACTGACACTGATTAGTGAGTTAGACTGACATTTAATGCGGTGATGCCCATACAAGTGGCACTGTCTATCTTACCGAGCATTCGAGATTGAACCTTTTGAGTTTGGATGGGATTGAACGTCTGAAACTGCTGGATATTCCACTAAGCCAGTTGTGCAGACATGTGAAATTGAAAGCTCTGCCGGCAGATGAGAAACCGGATCGCGTTCGTCAGAACATACGGTCACTGCCCTACCGTATGCAATCAAATGGCCAGGCTAAACGGGTTGTGGATACGTTCAAAAGAGCCCACCAAAAACCAAAAGGGGAGGGATATAATACAGACATCTTCAAAGCGTCTTATCTCAATTACCGAAGGACTCCGTATCGACAGATTCCGAAATGGGAATCTCTAGCTGAAGCTTTGATAGGACGCAGACTACGAACATCAAATGATTTCCTATATCCTTCCAGGCCACTGGCGGCAAACAGGAATCTTCCTATGGAGCAACAGTTTAATAGAAGACATGGACCTCAGTTTCGTTCCTTCGAAATTGGTCAACCGATGTTAGCCAGAGACTACCGGGGACAAAAGGTTGCATGGACACCCGGGAGAATTCAAAGACGTCGAGGCACAGTACTCTATGAAGTCCATACAATTGGACACGACATGCCAACCAGATCAGACCATTTGCAGGACAAACGGCCCATTCAGAGAATCGAGGTCTGCCACTGGAAGAGCTACTGGACAATGCCAAAGGTCAAGAGACACGCCAGGGACACGGAACGTTGAGGTTCAAGAGAAGTTACCAAACGCTGCCAACACCTCGACGATCAAGCCGAACAAGGACCGCTGTGATACCACTCCAAGTGAATCCTCATTCACGTAGGTACGACCAACGAGCTCAAAAGGGAGGTGTTAGAAGGTGCATTTCCTAACCAGACAGCCACGACACGTCACGCCACATCGATCGGCCGGCCCAGCTCGGATGGTATGGTCGTGGGTGATGGTATGGTCCCACTCAACCAATCAGATTGCAGGTGTGCGGCGAACGCCTGTGTGCTATCTGGACAGTGTTTTCATTCGCGTTGCCTTCTGACGCCCCCTGTAATGTGATTTGTTCCGACTCCCTGACTGCCATATATGACTGCCTCATTTGATTCGCTTTGTGTTTGTCGGCCATCTATGGTAATCATTTTGTCCTATTAATCTAGAACTTCTGTGGCCTAAGTTTTGTCTCGTCTCGCTCGTCCAATAAACAGTGCCGCCGCGTCTCTTCTCACTTCTCGGTTTTGGGTCGAGCGACTGAGCGCATAACCAAGGTGACGATCAAATACCGACCGAGTATTCTAAACTCCGACTGATTTTGTACAACCCACGGATTACGGTACTGCGAGACAAGACAAAAGAGATAGCGGCCTACCAATAACGCATGTGCTCACCCGAACCTTCGACATGACAAGATTGTAGTTGCACAAACTTGTGATCTTCAGTGCTATTTGAAACCGGGGACAATTATTTTAGTAAACAGGACGTTTGTATCTTATAAACGGCGTGGGATACGTCAAGTCTGATTTCAGACTGCGTTCTTAAGGTTAGTTTAACTCTGCACTAACGCTTTCCCTTTGAGTATGTCAGACGTGGGATCGGAATCGGAGGATTGATTTGTACAGATGTTCTCTGTGTTGGACTTTTCCTGAGTCTATGCTGCAGATAATGTGGAAGGGAATCCTCGATAACGCCGGACGATATGGTAGGTTCCAACTATTGCAGACCAAGGGATTCAAAAAGAAAATCCAGCGGTAAGACATCCTTTTGCGTACGACCCGAGATATCGGTGAGTTAAAGCTGATTAGCGTGCTGTGCCCAGACGTCGTCTCCCACTTGCACTTCGTGGATGACGTTTCAAGCTTATTCCGAATTCGACCAATGGTCCATTTGATTTAATGGTTCCATAATCGCGTGCCAATACCGTCTAACCAATTTGAAGATCGATTTGTGTTGTTTGTTGAACTGTTCTTCCAAGGTTCTGTTTCTGGTTTTTGATGTGATCGTTGGTGGCCGAGGGTGGTCGAATCTTTTGAATGATGTTGGCTTCGGCTAGAGACATTCCACTTCACGTTTGTGGATTCGATGTCGCTCGGTAATGCATCAGCAACGTCTCCAACTTTTCCGTGGTAGGTCCCTTCTATTGACTTTCCTGAAGAGCGTTCTTGAATGCATTCACACAAAGCCCAATATGGTCGGTACACTGCTGATGGACGAGTGACGAGCGGTTGTGAGTTATACAGTTCTGTTCACGTAAATCGGCGAATATCACCCACGAACGTTTCCAGACATCCGAATCTGCTGGAGATCTTCTGAAGCTGAGAAATAGTAACGCCTGTGATGCTCATCTGCGTCGAGGTGATCTCCGCCAATCTGCCAAAGGCATCCATAGCCATGAGGAGGTCCTGTCTATAAAGTGGTTCCACGAAATTCAAGTGAATCCTGGACCATGGCCAGGGCTGGGTCAAGATTGTAATGGAGTCCTCGAAGGTGCCCTAGACGCCAGCGCACTGTTGTAACACCAACATACCAGTTCTGCGTGCTAATGTCTTCATCTTTTTGATTTCCGGTGAGAAGTTGATTAGTCACTTTGATCCACAGTTCTACCGATATTACAACTCCCTTTCTATTAAACAGGAGCGGACTACGAGGAATGTATCTGAGCGTACTATGCCAGATGGCCTGAAAGTCCTGGTTGTGGCCATCGAGTGTGGAGATATTTAAGAACGGCCTGGAGTGTTGCGTCACATCGTTCTGCCTCACAGACCATCTCCGAAATAACTGAGAGCGCGCGAATGGACTCAGAGAATAGCTGGTTCACTTTTGAGTCGATCGATAAGGCTGCTACTACCGATATTTCTGGATATAACATCTATGATTCAGTGAGATGAGAGAGCACATTCGCTTGTCCAATTTCTGTGGTGAACTTGAAATTCATCGTTCAGCAGTGTCGTGATCCATCGCTGAAGCCGATTCCCGTGTAGACAGGAATCCCCTTCTTCGACCTAAAGACTGCAAGCAGTGTCTTGTGATCGGTGAACAAAGTGAAATGACAATCAAAGAGCATCTTGTGGAATTTCGTCACAGTACAGATGATTGCAAGAGCTTCTTTCTCAACATAGCAATAGTTCTCACTTGCTGATATGAAGGAGCGGGTGGCATAAGTGATTGTCTTTTAATAACCATTGGAAAAGATGAGACATCACAGTCTCCATTCCGCAGTTGGATGGGTCCGATGCAACAACAATCTCGAGAATGAGATTACACTGTCAGCAGTTTTTCGGAGTTGAGTATTATCTTCAGCTTTCAAAACCCATGTTGACATTCGAGGTTTCAGCCTCAAAACGTATCCTTAGCCAGCGACCGCTCCACGGATGCGATACACGCCTAAAAAAGAACGATGAGTTAGTGGGACTTCTGGATAATTGACTGAATATTGTCAGCCAGGGTGATGAACTCCAGGTATTTGTTTGAACGCGTAAAGGATTGGCATTTCTCTCGTCGTGTGTAGAGTCCGTACTCGTTGTTCCGCCTGAGTACCTGGTCCAAACGCTCCATCGGCGCCAGCCACCATGATATCGTCCAGATAAACAGCAACACCTCGGACGCCCCTCTGCATCGTGTGAATTATATGTTGGAGGACCGCAGGCGCAGTCTTAACGTCATATGGTGAATGTGTGTAGTGAAACAATCCACTGTGGGTAACGCTCTGGAGCATGGTGCGACTTGAACCTTCAAACAGGCATCCGCTAAGTCCAACTTGGCAAAACAGCGCCCGCTTGGGGTACAAATCTTTTGGTGCAGGAAACGGATACTAATGATTATCTGACGCAGCTTTAAGACCGATGGAGAAGTCAGCACAAACTTGTATCCTCCCGTTTGAGTTCAACATGACAACGTTCAGCAGTTTGTCAGATTGCACGGTCCAGGCTTGTTGTAGGCGATTCAATTCCTAGTCGACGATGGCCCGTGCCGCATAAAGAAAACAGGTCTCGCATCGGGCCTCAGGCGGAAAGAAACTTTGGCCATCGTGCGGCAACCAAAACCATCTTGGAAGACTGTTGCGAACTTCTGTCGGAGGGTTTGAAGTGGTACTACACAACGACTATCGATAATAAAGAGACTTGTTAGGGAATCCATTATTTACGTCCAAAACCGCGTCTTTCCTCGCGAAAACGATTTCATCCAATCAGAACGAGCGGAAATGTCGTGAATAGTCGAGGGGTAACCTTCGCTATTATTTTACCTGTTCGGTTTTTATTCCGCTGGTGGACAAGTGACCTTAACTATTAATTTCGGTAACTGTCCTTTGATTTTCTGATTCGCGAATGTTTGTAGGTCGCTACGCACCATATAGATACCGTGTAATTTTCTTCTTGTGACACACGTTGTTGGAGCGGAGCAAAGCTGCTTTTTGCACCTGTCTTTTGGTTTGTCTTGGGAGTAATTACCGGGGACAGCCGCGTTATTTTCCGGACCAAGACTTTTTCTGTTAATTACTACGAGAAGAATCCGATTTCTATCAAGCGCGTCATTATGCCGTGGGTGAACCAGCGAATTCTTTCGAAGGGTTTAGAACAATACTGTAACACAGCTCGTTCAGTGAATACTCCGTCAACCCAGGGTCATCGATTCAATCTAGGCCAGATATACCCAGGTTCATGCGGTTAGTAAAATAAGATGATCCCTCGAACAGCGTGTCTTGAAAGGACACAGTGCATCGAAATTCGCCAGTGAGGTGTGAAGTACCACTAGATGCATTCTGGGCCGTCTTGTTTGTTGTATGTGTCGCGTATTGGACTACCAAATTGAGAGTAATCAAAACATGGGTTTGAGCGGCACCAAGCAATCTCAATTTACTAGAAAGATGGCATCTTTTTTATAGAGGAACATCAGTATTTACGATTGCTGTCGAGCGACAGGCGTTCCTACGTTTTCGTTGGCCCGGTCGTTGCTACGTTATACGACCATGTCTCGAGCAAGCATTCAAACAACTTGTTTTAGTCTCCACCTCTTACAAACAAATCCGGTGGCGCAGGTTACCGCCGTTCTTGTTTGGTTGGTGCCGATCAATCGCAATTCCGTCTGCGGCAGCTTGTGTATGAGTTCCGACTGGCCGAACTTTCTCCAATCAGGAAACCGCTCTAGTCTAATCTCATTACAGTCTGCACTGTGTGTTTGCTAACGAGCTCACAGGTACGCTTGGAAACGAGTGTAAAGACCGAAGCTGTGTTGAGTTGCAATTGCACTTGTATACCACTGATGCAAACCGTAACCAACTTTCAACGGTAGACGGCGTCAACCTTGAGTCGGCTTTGAAAAATGTTTCTTGACAGGTCTCTTGGTCTGACGTGTGTACGATACACTGGACGTGGACGGTATGCCGGTCCTGCTTGTGGCCTCATTGGCTGTACTTCTGACAGACATGCTGTTTGAACGGGCAGAAAGTGCTAATCGCCACAGTTCCAACAAGCAGTAGGTGGTAGCTTATCCGAGGTCAAATCTCCGGGCTTGTGACCTGTGACCGGTGGTGTCGAATGAACAACAGCAATGTCGGTAGCTATTAACGTGAGTCCACTTTCTTTTATTGTTGTGTTGTGTTTGATGTTCAGCATGCGCTGGCATTCTAATGTCGTCGTGTGCAGAATGACATCATAGTCCTGTCCCAGCTTGCCCCAGTTGTCCTCTAGCCTCACGTGGAGGCTAGAGGACACACACGAAGACAATATATTCGAACTGATCCTCTGACGGGACTTTCAGCTCGGACCGCTCGCAGTCACAGTTAACGGTGCTGGCAAATGTTGTATAATCGACCGCCTAGCTACTTATCACTTTGAAACATTGGTACCGTGTGTAGAATATGGACTACTGCTCAGGCCGAGTCACTGGATCCCTGATATATCCTGCCAGCATCCGTTGCGACAGTGTCCTCAACAGAACAGTTGCAGAGTACATTCCTGATGCTCTTCCAAATCTACAATCGGTGTGGCCATCTGGACAGATGTGAAGTGGCAGAAGAACGTTAGTGTCAGCACAAGCAAGTCAGTACCCACTGGAGTACGTGCTGCATTCTTGACTATCTATGATCGAGTTGTACTTCTTTTTCTCCACTGGGATTTGACCTCTCTTTGTAACGTGCCATATTCTTATGATTCTTGCCCGCTGAGAAACAAGTGTTCTTCCTCACTCTGATCTTTTCAAATACAGTTTAACATAATCAAGCGTTTATAGACATCGTAATCTTTCTCCAACCTGCCTGTAAAGTAGATTGGAGTTTACGTACTCATTGGTGAATATGTTGACGACGAAAAACACAGTTGCATGTTCGATCCCCGGTCGTTAAGATAAGCCCTACCAAGGCTTTCCAACATAAAATGGATATGCTAGTACCCACACTATATTCCATCCTTCTCTTTGGATTTCTACATTTTTTTATACATTCAGTTAACATACAAAATTCACAAACTTCAAGCAACGGCCAACTAACTTGTCACTTAGTGTGTTAAAATAATTCGACTGACAATGCCCCTGAGCACGGTCCAAAACTCACTTCATTGGCCATCTTCCAAAGTTTAACTCGTATGGAGAGCAGCAGATAAGCTGAACGAGAGAAATCTTCAGACGATCCTTTATCAGGTACTAGGAATGCCAGCGGTTCCCAAACGGCTTCAAAAAACAAACAACATTAAAAGTAAGAGAAACAGGATAACGCACCTTGTAGACAGGTAACAAAACGGAGAGTAAGAGCCACGCATTCAAATTTGACCCTGTGGTCATTACTATCACTCAGTTCAGATGTTCAAGAGAATTCGAATTAAGAAATATTCCTTGCATTAAGTCAGTTGGAGAATCTGACCCTGGTAAATCACCAGATATGGAACGAGTTGCTTATGATAGTGTGATTGTTTGTCTACAGGGAGTAAAGTGGATACCACATTATTAACCTGGAGCACTAAACTCGGGAAAGAAACGAGGCGAAAGAGCTGGCGGATCCGTTTCCCTTGATCATTCATTAGGAGAATCGAGAACTGATATTGAAATCGATTAAACAGCTGGATGAATCGCGCAGTTGTCAAAAGTAACTACAATTTTAAGTAGCGAACTTCTACATTAATTCGAATGGAATGAGATACATGGGCAAACAAAACGCATAAAAAAGGCGAAATCCGATTCGTCCGGATCCTGACATTTTTGTGACTCGTTAACGGAAAGGAGGCAGACAATGGTAGTAGAAATACAAGCCCTTTGTGAAAGCAACAGTGTGCTCACTTCTTCGATGTGTCAGAAACAGTAATAAGCATAGGAGAGATGAATTCGAACCGGAGGTGGTTGACCCAATAAATCACCACAACAAACATGCAACGACAACAATGTGTTCGTTCACTCCAGATTGTGCGGGCACAAATAGATTTGGTAAACAGCAGTGATCAGTGGTAAACTAACAATCAATAACAGAAATGTGCATACGAACAAAAGATGTCACATTTGTGTTTTAAGCTATCGAATACTTCCTGTCCGCAAAGCGGCAACAATGACAAGACCTAATTGATACGATCCACAGTATACAAAACTAGTCAGATGTGTAGGGCAAACGTGGTAACATGAAATGCAATACTTCCTGATAGAATTGATATTTGGGAAAATCCAAGTATGCTCACATACATAAGCAAAAACTGCCAAGGGTACACAAAAATAATGACACAAGATATGTGCATCGGTAGTTTAAGCTAACAGTGCCCGAGAACGTTATATCTGACATAAAATGTAGTTAAACCCAACTGGTTTACGCAGTTACGGATCAGAAGACAGAACAAAAGAGGCAAGGCCTTAATAACATGAACTCACTTAAATCCAGCAATCGAACAGGTAACCGACGCAGAAAATGTTTCACGAGCCCGGAAAGTGCGTACGGCTCACGCCAAGCGTCCAAAGTGAGAAGGAAATCGACATCCTTTGGCAACTGTTGAGAGTGCAGTGGGTCAAACGACAATGGAACAAGCAAGCGTAATAAGCACGGTATTGGACAAACAACTAGAAGACCCAAACAAAAAGTAGCATGCGTACAACACAGCCAAAAACCTGTTGCTTGTTTCACG